>JAPQRQ010000014.1:21236475-21249215 GCA_037367365.1 Apogon talboti | reverse complement strand
CTCCTCTCCTCTCCTCTCCTCTCCTCTCCTCTCCTCTCCTCTCCTCTCCTCTCCTCTCCCATCTTTCTATATAATTGATCCTGCTGAAACTATATCAGGCATCTGACAGACTATAATAAGCCCAGTTGCCCCCCTGCCCTCACTTCTTCACTCATTCCACCTCTCCATCTTACTCATTTTCTTTCTTCCCCTGGAGGACTATGGGTAATGCGGTCAGCAGAGATGGGATGGCGGTTCATTCTAATGCAGTTTATGCTGTCTATAACACATCTTTTTGTCTTCCTTCCTATGCTTAGATGCAGAATTTCCTTTCAATGAGGAGAGAGTTATACCTGATGGAGTCAACAGGGACTCTGCTATCATTGGAGGTACACGTCATATCATCAACACATTTGCAAAAGCTGAACTCAGATTAGCATATGTCAGGAGATTACTTGTGTAACATGCTAAAGGATGATAATTATCCATATGTGAAGCACCAGAGCAGAAATGTTGCAGAGTAAAACAGTGAATGTAGTAAAATGAAGTTATCAGGACTCACAATTTAGTATTCAATACTTTCTAATATTGGAAAGCAGTAGTAAGAAATGGACCGTCCACTTTACAAAACCTCCACATACAGTAGACACATACATATATGGGGGTTTTATGACATGAGGATACGAGGTATGTAGGACATAAGTATGTATAAGCTGTCATTATAAACCATTTATCTGCTGAATTGGTGGTAAGAATGGAATATTTTATAGGTTTTCATGTGATATGTGAAGGATTTGTCCTTGGTTATGATTGGACGACGTGCATGACCTAGCTGTCAATCATTGGCTGAGTCCAGGTTATTGTTTAAAGGATCACAACCACCAATGTCAGAGAAATGCTGACTATATTTGCCAACTGTTACTGAGTTGCTATTTTTGCAGTCGTCAGCATCCGTTGCATGTTTTGGAGTGAAGAAGTGACTGCTGTTGTGTCCGCCCTGCAGGTATCATTGCAGTCGTGATCTTCACCATCCTATGCACTCTGGTGTTCCTGATCCGCTACATGTTCCGTCACAAAGGCACCTACCACACCAACGAGGCCAAAGGCAGCGGGGAGTCGGCCGGCGAATCAGCGGACACAGCCATTATCGGAACCGACAACCCAGAAACTATCGACGAATCAAAGAAGGAGTGGTTCATCTAACAGCTGTGATGGGATGACGGGACATTAAGAAAGAAAGGGATTCGCCAGACCGCCAGTTGCCACATAGGTGGAGGAGATTTAATTCAATGACCAATAAACGGGAGAGATGAAGGAATGGACAATAATCTCCTCAAGGGGGCGGAGATGTGAGGGAAAAACATGTACAGAATTTTCTTTAGTTTGTTTGTTTGTTTTGTTTGTTTTTTATATATCCAGAGTATTAGAAAGGGAAGAGGGACAGTTATTCAGCAGAGCACGACTATAAGAGACTGTACATGTATATACTAACCGGCTTGTCCTTCTTTGTATCGTGCTTGGGAGTTTTCAGGAGTCCTTTGAATACTGTATATGACAAATAATTATACTTAACTGGGTCGTGTGATAGCACAGGTTTATTGCCCGTCTCTGTTGCAATTTTGATTTTATTTTTTAACAAAACTCTTATATTAAAAATGCCATACATGCCAATTTTTTTTTTTTTTTTAATTTGTCAGGCTGAGGTCGCACCAATCTGTCAACATCCATATCCATGTAACGCAACGGACATGCCACCTGTATCGTGGTTTAAGACGGATGCCAAAAGTCACTTTGTATATATAGTATTTTATGTTGTTTTCTTTATTTTTTTTTCTCAAAAGATTTATTCAGAGCTTTAGGTCCAATACATTAACGCTAATGAGAATTTTCAGATCTATATTACAGTTATATCACGTGTCTGTCCATTGCAAAATACATATAAAAGTAGTTTTATGTTAAATGTTATGACATTCGATTGTATGGGACATTCCTTTCTGATGATTGTGCAGAGAGGAGTTTCACAGGGCATGATGGGAAATCATGACACTCCATGTTTTGTTGGTTTAGCTCAGCACGGCAGCTTTCTTTTCATTTGGACTGAGTGAAACCGGGAGCCTTTACTCACTCAGACTTGAGCAGTCAGTTTTTTTTTCTTTGCCAAACACTTGAGTCTTACATTATTCACTGAACTAGCATTAAATGTCTGACTTAAGTTGAGGAATTTCTCTCCATATTTGTACATCTGTAGACTGACTTGTGGGGTGTACAACCTTTGCATGCATCTGTGCGTTTTTATGTGTTAAACTGTTTCGAGAGGTAGATTGACTGTAGAGCTGATGAATGGAAATGTCTTACTTTTGGAAAAGTAAGAGTGCCAGAAAAGACAGTGCAGTCGCAGAGATGAGATCGAATAACTTGTTGAGGGGTTGTATTGACACTCTAAACGTCCATTTAATGGTTTAAGCAGCATGAAACAAAAAAATCACTGGCAGATATTCAGAGTTCATGGTCTCTGGGATGAGGTTAAGATGATAATTGGCTTATTAATCCATTGTGCCTTGAAGGTGTCAAGCCATTTCGCCTTGCCCTAGATTACTTAACAAAGGCTTAGGATAGAAAGCTTATTACTGCTGCATGAATTCACATCGATAAGAGTATCTGCTGTTTTTATGTCTTCTGATTTGAATGGTGCTCTGTTCAGTTCCCCTCAAAACCCCATCAGAGCCTGATTTTAAAGCCGAAACGCTTGGGTGAGAAAATCTTAGCAGGTTTTTATGCAACAAATGCGGCTTCACTGACGCATCAGAAAGCTGCATATACAGGACAAAAAAAGAAACGGTAAAGCCAAACCTCTGTGACGCACATAACACACGCAAATATGCATGGTTGATAAAGCATGAGTCAAGGTTGTTCGTGTTCAGAATGAGAAGGCTGCTGCTTTGTCCAGAATGAACTGAGCTTCACTCTACAGTGCCACTGTCATCCAACATATATTCAAAGGATGTACAAGTTCTATTTCCTTCCTGTGTTTTTTTTTGTTTTTTCGGTGGTTGTTGCTTATGTTAACCTTACCATAGCATTTATAATGTGTTGACCAGCTGCTAATTTCGTTATTATGTTGTGAATTTGCTTTTTGTACGTCTGTTTGGTAAAACTGCTGCCATTGCCCCTCATTACATGAAGGATTTTGTACGTCATCCTCGCCTCATGGTTAAGTGTTAACTGTGGATCACTATATGAGACACTTGGACAGCTGGTGAACTCAGCCTGCCTTCTATTGGGGCCTCAAAGAAGACTTTCTCTATCCACGCATCAAATCCATGAGAGCAAATGAGTCATTCTTCTTTACTTTCTTTTATATAATACTCACATCACCACACACATTCCCCTTGACATGTGATTTAAACAATAATGGATTATCAGCTCAGACAGAAACCCATTACCCACATTTCTTTCTTTCAGTTCTGTTGAGTTAAATAAAGAGTGTTTTATCCTTAATTTTAGTAATTTTCTATGTATTGTTTTCATATTGACACACAACTTGTTCCTATATTCTGTGGATGTCTGTTTAGTCACAATGCACAATGGAACGAATGCTAAAGAAGAGCAGGGAAAAACGTATATTGCAATAATGTCACAAACTCTTTGAATCTGTCTCATGATAAGGGTTATTTATTTCAATCTGAATAAAGTCCAGGAGAAATAATATAAAGACAGGGAAGAGGGTGGATCTATTGCTAACAACTTTGTAATTATTTCTACCTTCTGATACAATGCACATCCTGCCCCCATGTGGTTGAATGCTGTAATCTCTTCCATTTATCATTTCAGGGATAAACAGTGTAGAGCACTGTGATTTCAAGAGCGTCCTGCTGCCCAGTGGACAACAGCGAGCGCTTATGTTTCATTCCTGTTGCTGTTATCTCGGCTAAATGTGAGCTGAATACAGAAACTACTCTGCAGTATGTTTTCTAAACTGACATATGAGAACAGTAGGCATCTGTCAAGACAAATTATTTGGTCGAATTACTACTGTGTAGCCCTGCTTGTAGAGCTTCATTGTATTATTAGAAGAAAAGGAAAATAATTGTCAGTTTCCATTAACGAATCAAGACAATTCTGACGTGGGTTATTTCAAAAGGCTGTCTGTCTAATGTGATTCCTCTGGTTCTTTTGTACCATCTGCTCATCAGCCAGCTGGGGGCAGTACATGTGTATTAACTCCAATAATGGTCCGACTATCAGAAGCTCATAGACTTTCTTTGTTCTATCATTGACAAAAAAAAAAAAAACAATTCTGAACTCTGAAGCATTGATTAATTATTTTTTATTGGATTTGAAATAATTGCAACACAACATACAAAAGAAATCAGCAGTCCCAGAAAAAAATGCATTTGCATGTACAAAATGTAAACTAGCAGCTTCCACAGTCTTACCCAGTCCTTCCCTTTGTCCCTTTAGCCACTCAGACGCTACAGTTATTGTGCAAGTTGAAAGGAACGAGGTTTGCCTTGGGATTAGGTTTTGGTCTTTGGTGCACAGCAGGGATTTGAGTAAAACGCTTGAGTTGTCTTTGTCTCAGGTCTAGCTTCATGGAGCGGCAGATATCACAGGAGGAGGGAGAAGCTTTTCATTGGAGGATGGAGGACGGTAGAGGTATCTTCAGGACTACTCTGAACACTCACCTGTAACAGCACATGATGAGTTTATTAAACAAACCTCTGAAGCCTTTAGAAAAGTAGCCACAATACAGTTCTAATAATATACGAGTGTAGTTCTGTGTCATACCATTCTTAGGCAGAATCGCAATGTTGTCACTTTCAATGCCAGTCTGTAGGGAAAACTCTCTGAACTTCTGCTGCAGGACCTCACTGACCTCTGGAGTGCGACCTGCAACACAACAACGATTGCATGAACCTCCGTCAAATCCCAAATCCATCAATTATTGCTCCCCAGTGGATCATAATTGTGACGCAGCACATAGAGTTTGTACGTACTGTAAAGCTTGTTGAGAATCTCAGACACTCCATTCTTCGTCTTGATTGTGTGGATCAGAGCGAAGTCGTCGTACATGATGTCAGCGACACGCATGTCGTTGTCATTGTTCCAAACTGTCAAATACAGAAACACACCGATCAAGGGGTCATGCATAAGTGTGGGTGTCTCTGGTGAGCCTGTGTTTGTGTTGATATTCAACTCACTCTGGCTGTGGAAGGTAAAGCGACCTGGAGTGTCAGTTTTCCTGGCCAGGTGAGTCATTCTCCAGCAGGTGACACCATCAGGACTGAACAAGAAGATAAAACAGGTCATTTATCAGTAATTCATGCATTAGAATGCTACTGCTTAATGGTAGGATCATGCAATAATGTCACAGCTTGCTTTTAAAAACATCAGACTCACTTTAAAGTGGCATAGGTGAGGTCTAGGTCTCCTCCCTCAGTTGGTACGACTACAGCAGTGCCCATCTTCAT
Organism: Apogon talboti; assembly: GCA_037367365.1. Taxonomy (NCBI): domain Eukaryota; kingdom Metazoa; phylum Chordata; class Actinopteri; order Kurtiformes; family Apogonidae; genus Apogon; species Apogon talboti. The sequence goes on along the minus strand of JAPQRQ010000014.1, from coordinate 21,243,765 downwards.
CTCAGCCTTGTGGTTCACAAACCACTCCGAGTTAGTGGCAAAACCAACCATGTACCATTTTCCTGCCATCTGAGGACACAGAAGGAGAGGGATAATGAGTGGTGAATACATATGTTGCGCTAAACTCCACAAAATTACAATTATTTTCAGGTCTAAATTAGTAAATGTCACGTAACTACTCTTTTACCTTCTGCAGGTCGAAGTCTGCTACAGGCACCACTTCAGCACAGGCAGCCAATGCACACAGCAGAACGGCCAGCATCCCCAGCAGCGTGTTCCTCATGGTTTCACCGTTTGTTTGCCCTCAGCCTCTGTAGCAGCACAAGAAGTGTCAGGAGGAGGTAGGGAACACACAGCAGGAGTGGGCCCTTATATCCTCTGTATCCACCTCCTTCTCCTCCTCCTCCTCCTCCTCCTCCTCCTCTCCGTCCCTCCTTCCCACAGCTAGCTGCTACATTACAAAAACTCTTTGGCCCCCAATGACTGGCATGCAAATTACTGCAGTTACACAACTAGCATGAATTGGGAGAGGAGGAGGAAGGGGGAGGAAGAGGAGAAGAAAAGGAAGAGGGCCTACATAATAGAGTTCTTTTAACACTCCCCCCTCCTTCTCAAATACTTGGCCATGCCTGGACTATCAAAACAGCTGTTTAGTAAGAGACCAAACTGTTTTACCATATGGCGTAAAAAAAAAACCCACAAAAAGATCTGAAGCACTACTGTTTAACATCAGTGTCCATGAGAAAATGAGAAAAGAGCACAAATCTACTCTTTTGGCTGGAATGAGTTATTAAATTCACATGTTGTGGAAAAAAATAAATTCATTATTTATTTTCATCAAGACGTTCAGAAAAGAGGCAAAGATCTATACAAAGTTTGCAGTGTAACATCATTTTCTGTCTCATAAAAGCTCTTAGCATTGTCCCATTAAAGGATTAATAAATAACCAATTGTTCTTTGCAACTTCTACACTACATCTCACTTTGTACACTTCCTTAAAATAATACAGATTTAGAAATCAAACATCCACTTTTTCACAGTTTCATCTTAAAAATGTAGAAATCTCCTAAACTTTCTCATCATTTATGTGAAAAAATGTTGATTTTTAGTTTGTGTAACGTACATTTAATCACAGCTCCCTTTGTTGGACCTAATAGAGGGACTGACTTACAATCAGCCGGTTATGTAACAAACACAAACGTGCTTATAGAGGTGTGATGGAGGGGGTTAGTAGTAAAAGACACATTTGGCAACCCAGTTTTGTAACTAAACTCTCTCAACCCCTTTTGGCCTCCACATCTGGCCTCCATTTACTTCAGCCCCAACCCCCATACACACACACACACACACACACACACACACAAAGTGGTGATAGTTAAATGTCTGAATAAAATGATGGAATGAAGTTAAAATAAAATGCATCAGTTAAGTTGCGTATAGTGCACCCAATGAGGTCATATAAAACATTCAAAAACAATAAAGATTATATTTTACCTCCAAGTTTTTATTCATTTGTAACTCACATTGTTTAAATTTACAGTAAAGTTGGTAGTTTCACTGTTTAGAATTGCAACTTCACACTTGAACTAATATAGGTTCTGTATATACAGCGGAGTTCCACAGGGCATCTGCTCCTTCAACATGTGGGGACACAGTCTGCAAAACAGAGAATGATAGGTCAAATTGCATAGAAACTGCGCTCATATATTCATCAAACAGCTGACATTGAATAACTTGATATTGGCAAAGCCTATAATGTTACACAAGTTGAACCGCACACATGCTTTGGCTACATGAGCAAACGTGAAAACTGCTGAGAAGCTCAAAGCAACAAATCATTGGTTTTTCTGAAAAGCTCTTTCAACCAATCCCAGCTCCTTCTTCTCTCTGTGCTTCTCCTGTGATATAATAGACTGGGATGCAAATTCTGGCCAATTTTTAATCAGTACATCAATTTATTTTTGTTTTTTATTTTATTTTCTTACAGCTCAGCTCTGATTTGGCTTTAAATGCATTATTTTATATTTTTTTTTAAAAATTATATAATAGAAAACTCTAACTTCAGTATTTAATTTAATTGTCTGCTATATGTCTATTATTTCTGCTAATCCTTAAAACATTAAACATCTCATGGAACCTTTCATTAAACATCAGTTTTACTCTCACATACCAAATTGCTATCAGTCACAAAGTACTCATAATAAAACAAAAACAACACAAAAAATAAACTCATTATAAACTCCCTTCCTGCTTTTTCTGTGGAACACCGCATCTTAGATAAAATATGATCATAACATACACTACACATACACATTACTACAGTATTGTTAATATACTAGCATATAATGCACATAATACAGCATGGCTAAAACAGTGACTGTTGTAAATGATATGACAGTGACTGTTGTAAATGATATGTGAATATTCTTAACATGCTAAACAGACAGTGATTTAGATGCCGTCCGCCCAGAGAATGACAATTATTCATTATAATTAATTTATCTCATTGACCATTGATCAAAAAGGATTTTTTTTTTACTTTTTACTGATAAGAGGAAATGTTTTAACTCACTGATCACATGGTCCTGGTCCACATCACCACAATGACCTGGACAGAAAAGAAATACAGTGATAACATTATGAGCATAGCACTAAAATATATATTTTTTTAAATCTACAAATATGTTTTCAGTAGCATCTTACTATTAAGCTACTTAGTTTTCATTTGTAGGTGTTTTAAATGCATTTGTTGTTATTTTGATTAATAATAAGGATCTAAGTATCTACAATTGGGGTCTCATGAGCTAATATACATCCCTGTCACTGTATTTTTTAGGTGCTTGTGGACGTACTGTATGTAGGAAATGGAAAGAGGTAAGCCAGTCCCAAATTCTGCCTTTCTGCAAGTTCTTCAAACTTGGACAATGTTGGTTCTGACAGGTTGTCCACAGACCTCCCTGAACGAAACGAACAGAAACATTTACGAAGTATTATAAAAACAGTTGACTTTAATGTTGTAAGTAGTTCTACCAGCTGTTTTACAGATGTAGTAAGTTAAGATCAAAGGACTAAACCCACCGTAGAGTTTCATGGTGACTTTGCCATGTTTGTGATAGTACATGATCGCATAGGAGCTGTAATCTGTCTCCCCAATGACTATTTCAGTGTTGAGCTCAGGGCGAGTTCCTGATGGAAGCAACAGAGAGCAGAGTCAGACGGCGAAGTTTACATGGAAGTTGAATAGGAAACTATAGAGGAGCTGACCTTTAAGTGTCAATCTGCCTGCTGTTGAAGTTAGATCATAGACCTGCAATATTTCCCAACACTGGTGATCACTGAGAAAAAAAAAAAGAGATTGCATTCATATTTTGCATTTCTGTTTTATTGCTATTTTTCCTTTTCCTCAAAGAGGCACCAATAGATTTCTAAACATCACAACAAATCCATCATAGAATGTTCTGCCAAAACAAAAGGGCACAGATGTTTCCACTTAAATCTCCCATGCTGATCTGTTTCTGTGGAAAAGCCAGGTCAGGCTGACCTAAAACACTGCAAATAATAACAAGAAGCGAATGGATTTAACTGTTCTGCCTCCATTTCCTTATGGGAACATTAATAAAATCCAGATCATGTGGCCTGAAGCATTAAGTCAGCAGAATGTGTTTGCCCCCTCTGCTGATGAATGGAGATACTGATGAGTTGCACCGTTTGCGGCTGTACTTACTATCGGGTCTTAGTGCTAACAGACAGGGTTTGGTTGGAGGACGAGGGCAGAGTGAGGGTCATGACGGTGGGCTCCACATTAGTCCCATGTTTAATCAGATAGGAGCATTTCGAGGCGGTGTTTAGCAGGTACCACCTTCCTGTCATCTTCATCACACGGGAACAGGAGAGAAAGAACAACAGAGACGAGACTTGGGTATGATCTTTGCATATATCACCAGGGAGACAGTCTGGGGAAATCAATCTCATCATTTCCTTTCGTAAACCCTTTTCTTCTGTGATCAAATACACACTGTGTCTCTTCATTATACACATAAAAAGGGCACATCTGGTCATTCTGTCCTATTTGTGTTTTCATCTGTTCGGTTCTGTTTCACTCAAAATTTCCCCCGTTGCCTCAAACTATTTACCCAATTACACAATCATGTCCATGTTGCCAGCGTCAACCCACATCCAAGCAGCCTCATATGTTTGTAGGTTTGAAGCTCTAAGGAAGTGGCCGATGAAGAATTTATCTTGGATTGGAAACCTCAGCAGTTTTAGACTAATTCCACCTTTATTTACAGATGGATCCCTGTAGCATAAGCTTGTATCTTTATATATAATTCTGGCTAAAAGTTTTGTTGTTGTTTTTTTGTGGTGACTTCATTTTGACGTAGGACATGCAGTATTAATCTGTTGAACTGTGCTTGTATTTCTTCTGAATCTCTGCTAGTGTTTTGTTTGTGTTTTGCTGTCGTAACGGAACAAACATCTGCACAGAAAATCAAACTATCAGCGTGCAAAGGTCAGTGTAACAGAAAAGTGGCCTGTTTACTGTGAGCCTTTCAGTCTGGAGCCATTCTCGTGGCGTGACCTTTCCTCTTTTTCTCATCGTGTTTCCATGAAACCTTGAACCCGAACAGTTCACATTTTGTTACGCCACTCGGACTCTTCGCTTATTTACTTATCAACACAAATCAGAGACATGAGATGAAACTGCTTAGCTCAGAAATAATGATTTAAGCCAGTGCACATGACACATAGATATAATAGACTCAGTAGCTCTTCTTCTTCCAGTCTCTTACCTGCTGTATGTCTATGCTCTGTGCTGGTGGGGTCACGTTAACCGGGTTGACCTTTGGCCTGCGAGGTCGTCTTTGAGGTCGCGGTCGACTCACTGCCCCCCCTACAGCCTCAGCAAAACCCCACAAACACACACATATCACCACAACTGCCAACAAATAACGCCATACACCAGCCATCCTTACCATCTTCCTGCGTGATCACTTATTTCTAAAGTATCTACTACTTTTTGTGCTGCTTTTCTATCTCCTGCTTCTCTGTCTGTGGTCTAATCTGCTGTACTCACATCACACATAATCACACATGAGATCAACACAGAAAAAAAGAGAGAGAGAGAGAGAGAGAGAGAGAGAGAGAATGTGAAACACTGGGAACCCCTTTAAGTTAAATATTAACTTGTTTACTGTCATACTGCAGTGGCTGCATATGAACTACAGGGGGCAGTATTGAAAGTTTCCAGCATATAACGCCACAGTCTCTAAAAACATAAAATGATTTCAAAGCATGATTTTATTTAAAAGATGTCTGGATATTCTACAGCTTGTACAGTTTCCATACATGTGTCCAGTGAATTTATCACAGCATAGAGAATGAGATCACAAAAAGATATAATGAACACTTCAGTATTCAAATATTACAAAAGAATGTCATTCGAGTGTAAAACAAACAAAAAAAAACAAAAACAAAAATCTAAAAAAGGTCTGAATCTGAAATGGATCTTCACTTTTATTCCAGCATAATTGTAGAGGGTGAAAGATGCATGTTTACGCCAGAGTTCATCAGTTTTCCTCTGGACTGTCAGGTTTGTTGTTTTCTCTTGGTTTGAAGGTGAGGGCTGCGCTGTTGATGCAGAATCGCTGGCCTGTTGGGTCTGGTCCGTCCTCAAACACATGGCCCAGATGGGCATCACACTGCGCAAATACAACAACAGTCATAAGCTAATGAAAAACACACAAAAACATTATATTTATAGAAGACACACATGAAAAACTAAAATACAGATGAGATACAAGTTTTACAATAAACAAGCAAATCCGGATCAACTGGTTCTATTCATGATCCAAGACATAGCTCACATTTTTACAAAGGACCTCTGTCCCAGCGCTGCCCAAGCTGTTGTCAGGACGACGTATGATGGATGTGTGGCTTTCATCCCTCTCCCATGTCCCATGAGCCTCTTTGAATGCTGGCCAGCCTGTCCCAGAGTCATACTTCGACTCTGAGCTATGAAGAGAGGAGGAAACATTTCCCCAGTGAGCATTTACAAACACATCTCTTCATCTAGACTCCTGTAATCACATTATTATATCTGTCATTTCAGCACCACTACAGAACTCAGATAAAGTATTACGTGACTACAAAAATAGTACAAGCTTCCCCAAATTCAAGCGCTATAGTAAGTGATAAACTAAGTTGTCTTTTATACATTTTGGTGTGAACTGTTACCTGAAGAGCGGAGCATCACAGCAGACACAGTGGTACATGCCTACCTCATAGTGGTTGAGATAGATACCACTGAAGGGCTGAAACATTCACAAACACACAGAAAACATTTAGTGTCATGAAAAGCAACACAGAACAAATTTATCAGGATCAATAGTGATTAATGAGCAGCGGCACTTCTTAAAAACTACGCATAGTGACAGCATTATCTGTCACAGATAGTGCAAATATCACTGCAGTTCTCCAAGACTCATGTTTGTGTTTTGCAAGTCTCATGGGTGAAATTTATTAACATTTGCATCAGGCGTGACATAAAACATTTTAATTGATTTTTAAAGATGTTTACATTACTAAGTATTATCAAAATTTATTTTAAATATTAGTTGTGCAATAAGTATTTTATTTTCTTTGAAGTTCTTCTTCTACCTTTACTTTAGAAAGATTTTTTTTTATTATTTATACCTGTACATACTTGTTGTATTGATGTCAATGTGCTGTGATTGTGGATTTTATGTGAGCTACTGGACACCTTGAATTTCCTCCATAGGAATGAATGATGTATATTCTATTCTATTCTATTCTATTCTATTCTATTCTATTCTATTCTATTCTATTCTAGTTAAAATAGATGTGGTACACAGTTTCTGCAGTGCATCTAACATAAAAAGTATTCAACAACATATAAAGTTATTCAGCCTTAATACATTTACACATACATTAATAGAAACAGCAGCTAAAGATCAAAAATCCCTGCACTTAAAGTCAATATATTAATTCATTCTCAGTCAATGTCTAATTGGTCAAAGTGCGTGGGCTGGATGAATTTAACCCAGATAATCAATACAGTGGTGTGCAAAGTCCATGTGGAATTTTCTGGGGTTTATGAGTCATATTTTGGTTAGTCTGTCAGACCGAGATAGTGCTGGTTTGACCCAAATCAGGGTGCTTATGTGCATGTTAATCATTTACACTTCTATTATGGGTGTGTGTGTGTGTGTGTGTGTGTGTGTGTGTGCGCTCACCTCTTCCGTGCCTTTCTCCCTGGTGACTACATACTGT
>JAPQRQ010000014.1:21213940-21232106 GCA_037367365.1 Apogon talboti | reverse complement strand
ATTGAGCGCCAGCACGGTGGGGGGTGGGGAATAAGAGCACTGAGCTGAAGCAGAGGGGAACAAGTGAGAGTAACCCAAAAGTCACATTACAGCTTGCATCAATATATTAGTGGGTACCTGAACTTACATCAATGCTCTTAATGAACTAAAGACAGTTTTAGAGGGTTTTAAAATGTAGAATATTCTTGCAACACTGCACTGTTTTAGGACAAAGTCAGTTTTAATGACTCTAAGCTTTGTGTCTGGGGCTCGTACTGTGGTGCTGTGTTGATAGCAATGATGGCTCGGCGCTCATCGACTGGCTGACTGGAGAATTCCTCTAAGGACAGAACCCTCCGACCTGGAACAGCCTTAAAAAAAAGGAAGGAGGGTAAAAGAGAAAGGGAGAAAGAGTATTTTAAATATGTAGCTTTATTACTAAAATGGTAAAATCTTTCTTGGTTGTCTAGCAATTCTGTTTTGGGTTTTTTTCGTGATTTTTTTTTTTATTCCAATTTAGCTTACATTCATTAATGAGGCTCTGTGGTATATTAACTACAATAGACACACACACACACACACACAAAAGCACCTTCCCGGCATCATAAAAGCCATCCATAATGAGGTCAGTGGAGGACAAACAACCTGTCAGGCTGTATTTAACAGGCAGGTTGGACTTAAGCAGGCTGTTCATGGCCAACTCACTGAACCTGTTCCTGCGATTTACTGACTGGTTGATTTCTTTAAGCATCTCCAGGGCTCTGAGAAACACATACATAACAATCAGACGTTAAATATAAATCAACTATTACACATGATCACAAACATCCATAAATATGAACAAAGTGTCACACTATTGTGTGCTGCCACAAGCAACACTGTCTTATACTGCCATCTATTGGCCTGTCAGGAGATTCCATCACTACTGTTTACTTGTACTCTAATTTAGCTTTAGATTAATTTGTAATTCTCCTGAAGTATTATCACTAACATATTGGGTCAAAAATTGGTAGAAAAAAGGAAAAAGAAAAACAGTGTGTGTTTAATTAGGTATTGATTAGATTACATTATATCACCATAAAGGAAATTGGTTGCATTTCACATTACTTTTAATCTATTAAATGTTAAATGTGTGTCACCATCTGTTATCTCAGTGGCTCACCCAAATTTGCACATTTCCACAGTAGCGGACACATCGCTGGCACAGATGTTGACAGCTAAACATGCATTGTGCAGCACGTCTTTGTGTTTAGAGTGCAGTAAGTCGACCAATATCCGAAGACCTCCAGCTTTTTGAAACTGTATAAGAGAAGGGGTAAATATTAAAATCTCAGGAAAATCTTTAGGGGAAAAAGTTTCATTTAAAATAAGACATCAATTTCATACTCAATTCAAAATGGATAGATTTTGCTTTGTTTTGTGAAATATACAGAGTAAAAACATTACTTTTGCTTTTTTAAATTTTATTTGAACACATGCACATACCACCAACCTCTGCCCTACTTGCTGTGTCGCAGGCCATCGCTGCCAGGCACAGTGTTGTGTTGAGCACGACCTGGGTGTTTGTGGACTTCAGGGGCTCCACCAGTGCCTGCATGGCTCCATGTGACAGGATGCTGCGGCGGATCTCGTCCTGCTCTGCCATGTTGGTCAGTGCGGCAGCAGCGCTGGCCACCGTCCTGGGACAGCCTTCACTGAGCTGCTGGACGAGGCCCTCATGGCCCCCTTCCTCGTACACTGCACTGAGAGATACCACAGTAAAACATAGAGGATTTAGTTCAAAGAGCCGAGTTTCCTATGATCACAGTCTCAAACAGTCACATATGCAGTATATAAAACACAATGTGTCTGTGATATACTGGTTGGTCATTTGTCAAACAAGGAGTTTTTGGGAGACAGATGAGAAAAGACGAAATTTTTAAATCAAAGGTTCAGAAGGAAAATTCACACAAGGTGGAGGCACGTGGTGAGCAAAAAACTGAGTGAGGCTGTAACTTTGAAGTATTGAGTGAGAGAGTGAGAGGTGACAGGTCCAGGGAAGATTTGTCCTGGGAATAAAGTGAATGAAGATGGAATGGAGGAAGGGAGAGCTGAGAGGTAAAGAGATTTTCAATGAGAAGGAATCATGAGGAGACGAATGAATTATTAAATAGTTTTTGAAAGAGAGAAAAGGAAGGCATCCCCCCTCTGCTTTAAAATAATACCAACTTTAAAGCCTCTGTTTTGGCGATAGTATTAATTCCATCTTTTATATACTTTAAAAAGTCATGTGTGTTGTATGCAATCATGCATATGCTGTCAACTACATTTCCCGTTTTTTTATTTATCCATCCATTTCAACTGTGTCGTGAAAATAAAAAAAGACAATGTACTATGTCAAAAGTGAATTCTGAGTTGAGACATTTACACATATCGTTAGCCTCAAAGTCATATTTTTGGCCAAACTGTGATATCTGCTTAACTGTACAGTCCTAATACTGATCATTCATTTTTCATCATTGGCTATGACCTTAAAAAAATATGACTTAGGCATTTATGCTATGAGGCTAACAAAATGTTATTGACCAGAATACCTGAATGATTCCCAGAGTCATAGACACAGTATTGGTATAAACACCTGTTAGCTTCCCTTCCTTCTTACTTCATACAGAGGACAGAGGTCAGGAATGTTTTGTGTCACTCACCAGGCATTGGGCCAGTTGTTATGTGTGAGGGCAGACAGCGCCTTCGTCACTGCCTCTCTAACCATCAAACTTTCACTACTGAGCAGCTGTACCACTGATGGGATGCTTTCTGAAAAACACACATATGAAGTTTATTTACTCTTTATTGTGGACAGTGTTTTAGTGATGTGTTTGCTGTGTAAAGTCATACATACTCAGATCTCTAAAAATGTCTTTGCTGGGTAAATGGGAGCTCATGTTGGCCACAGCCTCACAGGTAGATGTTTTCACACCATCATCATCCACAGATAGAAGCTCCACAAGAATGTTTTCCACATTCTGCTCATGGAGCAGTTTGCGATTCTCAGCTTCAGTGTTTGGTGTCCCCATGTACATTCACACAGAAAATGGAAACAGTTTCAATGTGTTTGTATGAATTTAATCAAAATTATAGTTGGTTCTGCTTTTTTTGCTCTTACAGGTCTGAGCCACCTTGGCGATGCACTTAATAGCGTTGGCCTGTATTTCTGGCTTACTGGGGGTCAGGAGAAATTCCATCAGCTGGGTCAGTCCTCCACCTTTATAGATAAACTCCAAACACTCACTATCATTTAAACAGTTAGCCACAACCTGCAAGGCCTCACCATGAAGGTCATTGATTTCCTGCATGAAATACAGTAGAAATACAAAGTTCTCAAAATAACACAGACCAAGTTACACATGTTCATGTAATTAAAAAGCCATTCAGTCACAAATACCTGATTATTAAGGATCTCCATGAGTCGGTCAAATCCTTGCTCTTCCCTGAAGGTGTTGCGTGTATCTTTAACTGTGGTGATATTCTGCAGCGTTTTTAAAGCCAAATGTTGAATGACAGGGAAGTCTGATTTCAGAAGTTCCAGAAGTGGAGGTATCGCACCCAGCTCATGTATTGCCAAGCGACTTGGGTTGTCCTTCATACAAAAGACAATACATCGACAAAGAAAGTGGCAAGATACTGTAAATTAAGATTAAAACTATTATTTTAAAAAACCTGTAAAATGTATATGAGTAATGTTAGATCCCTGTCCAGCAAAGGTTGCTTATTTACATAAACTAAGCTATAAACATTTGAGGCTATGGTCCCTGTAGACTGATCTGAGTTCATGACTGTGAGTCACCTGAACCAGGTTGAAGATGATCTCCAGTGAGTTCTTCTTCACATCTGGATCTGGACTGGATAGGAGCTGGATTACAGGTGGTAGGCCATCGTTATCAAAGATCTGTGTCTTGCAGACAAAGTCTACTGACAGAGATGCCAGGCATAGTGTCCCAAACTCATGCACAACTGTATCCTCTGGAATTTGATTAAATGGTGTACAAACAACAACAAACATGTAAACATGCACACATTGACATGTGTCACGTATTTTTATAGGTCTTAGACAATACAAAAAAAGTGATTAAAGGTCTAAGAGTTAAACCCAACAACAATCCAAATTACTCACCATCAGGGGAGAGTTTGCCAATAATCGATGGAATTACCTTCAGTTTTTTCATAGCCCTCTTTACATCACCTGTCAGTGAAGACAGGAACAAAGTAAACAATCATTTTAAAGGCAACTCACTAAACTGTAACCAGACAGAATGTCAGGTACTGCTCTGTAAGCTATTGTATATGTTCGTAGCCAGTCATGTGTACCAAGGTACATGGTAAACTATCAAATCATTCATTAGGTGAAGCTAAGCTGGTGACATATGTTTGTGACACACCGTGGGTGGACATGATGCCCAGGGCCATGAAGGCATTGCGTTTGACCAGTTTGTTGCTGTGAGTGATGAGCTGACAAAGAGGCTCCAAGGCCCCAAGTCCCAGCAGAGAGACTTTGTTCTCATCTCCTGTCAACAGGTGGAGACAGTGAGCAGAAAATCCAGCATGGTGTCAGACAGACCATTATGAATGCGGTAAACACTGCAGTATGGTTGAAAATAATAGAACAAAGCAGGAATAGGACTGAAAACTAAAATTTACTGAATATGTAAAAATGCTACTGTAAATATTTCTTTACCAGCATTTTAGATAAAAACTACCTCAATATATTTCATTCCACAAACCAAACAAAGCTATATATAACATAATTATGTACATATTGTTTCATATACCTTATTGTGTACCACTAAATGATCCAACTGATGAGCTCCAAGTAGCAACTGTTCAACTACAAAGCTCATGTAAATAAAAATAAAAATGCATAAGCGTTAGAGAGGATCCTACCTCTCTCAGCAAATGCATGGACTGTTTCACAGACTTTGATGAGGATGTCCTCCTCTGGACAACTCAGAAGAAGAACCACTGTTGCTGGGGTTTTGCCCTCAAAAGACAGTGGCTCGAACTGTGGGTGTGAGGAAAGGTGTAAACTTAATGTATGCTGTAACTGATTGCAGGCAAGATAAAAAAGTACGTGTTCTCTAACTGTGGTTTGTTTGGTTCTGTAGATACAAAATATCGGTTTCAAAAATCAGCAAGTCAGAAAAACGACAGGCTTTGCTGATCAAAAAGTTGACGTTGACAAGGCTTTCATAGACTCACCGTTTCCTTGGAGGGAGTTTCTCTCTCTTTTTTGCCTTTCTTTACCATGCTGAAGCTAAGCAAGAAAATGAAATTTTACAAAATTAAAGTTAAACACAGCATTTACGCCTATTGATCGTAGATATTGAATGGCATATGGTTTCAACGCCATGAACAAAACGAAATAAACTATTTAGCTAATCTGCATGCTTGACGAGGTAAGAGGTCTATACCGTCTATAAAACCGATTCCTGCGTGTTTTGATCTCAAAAATTCACAATGACTTACCTATTTTTTAAGTAGTGGACAAGGTTTAAATTTGTGTTAGCATACCAGTCAGTGGTGCTACACTGAGCTAATGCTAAGTTAATGTTTTGAGAAAGAGGTTGAATCACGTTGCTAGGCAACGCCGCCACGCTTGACTAAAATGGGAGGGGGAGATCACTTTTATCTCTTATACTTTCTCACGTATTTGCTAAGATGACAAAGGAATTAATGAACAAACATGAGTAAAATGGGCAAATGAAGGCAAATGTAAAATGGTCTGTCCCCTCGTTCCAGCTAACAGACTAAAGATAGTCCTAAAAACAGCCCTGAGCGCTGCATTATAGAGGAGTATGTGTTTGTTTGTGTGGTAGCCTATCCTGGGCAGTCCTTAGGAATATTGGATGGTTGTGGTTTAATAGAAGAGAGAGTACCGAGCAGCTGTGAGTGACTCATAAAAGAAATGAGCTCAACGGCATCAGCAAACTGAGGCTTCCTGCTCTAATAGAGGCACTGACACAGCAATGTGCCATTGAAAACAGCGCAGTATGCACCAGAAACCAAATGACCTCTAGAGACATTACCTCTGGTGTCGGACATCACTCTGATGCCTGCAGTGATCCTAAGACTAATCTCAACTAAGCAAAGCAAGCATGGGGGATGGATGATGCATAGTTTATTTTCTCCTAATGCATTATTGTTATTACAAGAGCTAGGAAAAGGTATAAACGAACGCGCACCCACGCACGCTCATACCGTAGGCTATATCCACAGGCCCAGAGACAGTCACAGTCAATCACTAGCCCGGGGGTATTCAAATCCGGTACACCTGGTTCAATTAATGATTAGCTCATTATCAAGCTCTGCAGAAGCCTGATAACGATGTAATGGCGTTCAGGTGTGCTGGAAGAGGGAAATATGTAAAACATGCAGGATACCGGATTTGAATACCCCTGCACCAGCCTGTAATACGTTGTCTCTCTCAATTAATTTCTGCTTTAATGATAACTTTTTAATTTTAAAATAGGAGGTTAAATTTGCAGATATATTATGGCTTAAAGGGCTCCTGTGAGGCTATTAAAAGCATAGAAAAGTAGCATACGCCCCGCAGAGGGTGGGGGTTGCAGCGAATCAGCGCAGTAGACACTGCAAGGAGAGCAGGCTGTCACCTCCCCTTCGTCGAGCTGTCAGTTGACAGCAGCACACATGAACCTCAGCGCTGCCGCTGCGCACGGAGTTGACCACCCGCTGGTTCCGAGACTTCATATTTGTTCCTCTGTGTTTAAATTCAGAAGAGGGCAAGGACATGACAGGATGCTCCCCGGTCATTTCTACGGACTGACCAGAAAAGCGTAGGAGGAGGGCTGAGCCGCTTGCTAGTTGTAAGCTGCTAACGTTAACTGTTAGCTAGCTTCCAGGCTAATGGTTGCTAGGTGGTGAACGGAGCCCGGTTCTGCTTTGTGCAGTCAGTTAGCTAACGTTGTGCATAGCTGGCTTGCTAGCGAAGGTCGGAAGGACTAACGGTTAGCTGGTAGATAAGAACACTTAGTTAACCATTCAGCATCATTAGTGTGTCATTTGTATTGAGGTTGCAGGTCAGTTTTGCTCTCATCTAAAAGAATACTTCATATTTTCTTGTTTTACAAGTTTATTAATTTTTACAACAAACGCGTAGGAGTAGGGCTGAGCCCTTTTAGAACATTATCGTTGATGTTTGTTAGCAAGCAGGCTGGGTATTCTGCTATGCTAACGCCAGCTCAGTGAGACCTCACGTCGTAGGGGTGCGGAGCTCCAGGCGAGTCAAGGAAGGAAGAGAGGTGACTTATGATGAGGGCTGGGGGAAGTGGCGGACAGTTAGGCGAAGGAGAGCAACAGTATTAGCTTGAAAACCTTGTAATTTTCTTATTTTAGTCCTTGTCGAGCTAGGGCCATAACGTCCACCAGTCTGTGTGGGACGTCGGATGAAGAAAAGAATTGGGGCACTTTGATTTGCGAGCTGGCTAAATGAATAGTATTGGTATTAACTGAGTCGTGAACTAGTGGCCACTGTGCCAGTTTCAGGGGAATATACTGTCAACATTATCACACTGACTGAAATTACCAGCTTGTATAAAGATGGCTTCGGCGAGCAGCATTGCTGCATCCATTGCCAGCAAAACGAAGACCAAGAAAAAGCACTTCGTTGCTCAGAAAGTGAAGCTCTTCCGTGCCAGCGACCCTCTGCTCAGCGTGCTTATGTGGGGAGTCAACCATTCGGTAAGTCGACTATTTAATGTTGCGATGACCCAAACAGTTTACCCCCCTCCATCCTTTCATGTGCCTCATTAAGCCTCACGTGTTATCAGCTGCCAGCCTTTGTATTATTGTAAGTGATGGATAAAACAAATGACAGCTGTCCAGCGGTAGAGACTATGGCTGTCTCAGTAAAATAGGTAGAGCTGGACTCTTCTAGCATTTGTCTTTGTAGTATTTGAGCTACTTGCAGTGAAAATTCTTTTAGTTTTTTTCACCATTGCGTTATTTTAATTTACATTCTAAAGTATGTATCTATGTGTTTGTGCGGTGGGTGTGAGTAGGCATACTCTCTTTTCTAGCTTCCTGTTGTGCACATGAAGGATAAGCTCCAAGGGCTCTGTGTCATGAGAGCAGATCTTCCCATGCAAGACAGCTTATCTCTGCTCTGTTTTCTTTTCCTTTGCTGAATATTTGCACAGACCAGTTGTCATATGTTGGACCGAAAGTGAGCTTGACAAGCAGAAGACATATTAAATGTATTAACTGCTGACTAGTGTTTTATACACAAATTTCTATTAAGATGATGATCCTATAATATTTTATTATATATTGTTTTACAGTTGTAATACGTAGCATCTCTTTTATCCCTCAGTTAGCTTGTCTCTAACAAACTTAACAGGGGTTTTAGAGTGAACATTTATATCTGGTGTGTTAGGCTGTGGAGAGTTGCTTCCCAAAATGTAAACAAAAGAGCATGCAGCACAGAAAGTTGGCACAAATACTTGCTTATTTATTCACTTAAGAAATTTTTGTTTAGATGTGTCTATTACCATAGGACAGCCAGTGGTAAATAAGTTTATGTTTAAATAAAGCACAGCTCCCCTCTTCTTGATTCCTATACATGTCTTGATTTACATGTTCTGAACCAACAGTAATTGGTTTAACAAATTATTTCAAAATTCATACCCAGTGATCACTTATTAAGGTAATGGTTGAAACTTTGTCACCAAATAGCACCTCTGCATGTTACTGTAAAACTGAGAAAATACTAGGTGCTGTAATAATTTACAATATTTTTTTATAGCTTTATAAATGTTGACTAATAATGCTGACTGCCACACATATTTCACACATTGTAGCGGTGTTACAACAGCCAGCGTTGAGATATTTACATTGTATTGTCGGGCTCCATATGTACTGGGAGAATCCTGGGATTATGGTTTGATCAGTGTGACATCTTACCGCATTAAACACACAGCACTGAAATCCCATTGGAGCTATGGTCATTGTTATGCATGTCTTCATCAAAGACAATTGATTTTAGGGTTAAGTGTGGGAGTTTAGATTATATGCAGTTTCCAGATAGTCTAAGGTGTGGGAGACCAAGTGAATTTCCAAAGCTGTCCTGTATTTCAGATGTAATGTGTAGATGAATCCTCTGTCACCTGACTTTTTCTATAAATTTGTATAGATAATATTTTGTTAAGTGCAGTAAACACACATCTAAATAAAGTAAATAAATCAATGTAGACTCATATCTGGAACTACCTCTTCCTCATTCAGGTGTAGCCAAATTAAGCAGTGACTCTCAGCCCGAACCTACATGTTCAAACTGTTCTCTTGAATTGCATAACTCAGAGCACAGCTGCCACCAGCACATTTCTTTCTTATGCTTTAGGCCACTCTCCTTGCTACCTTCTTATCATTTGATAAAGTGCTCTGTTTTCTCATACCACAGGCAACATTAAAATCACATTTAATGCCAAGTTACTAGATTAAGTCACTACCAGAGGGTGTGAAGGCTGCTGTTTAGAAGTGTAAAGGTAAGGTTACTTTAAGAGTGTTGAGTTTAGAAAAGCTGGAACAGAGAATCACTCATAGTGTCTGCATGTAAATAACAGGACACTGTGGAGGAGCGAATAGAGGGGTTGGCTCGAGAATGCAGCTTGGCTGCAAAGGCAACATGCAACATGTAGACACAGAATAGCACAAAACCTTCACCTCTGTATCTACTGTGGCCTGTCAGTCAGTCCAAGCACTGTCATCCAAAACACAATTATCACTGCTTGTTTTAAAACAAAGAGCAAGAGCGACTTTTCAGTTATTTCACAAATCAGCAAAGTAGTATCATAGGCACTGCTTCTGTATTGAATAATTCGTGGAAAGATTTAACTACATAAAATGAAGTGCCAAGCACTAAGAAATGAGAGGGGTGGTCTCATGTGATGTCCGATGATGTTAGAAGCAATCATTCTTCTGTGAGGGTTATGGACAGGGTTGCCAGGTCCAAGAAAAAAATCCAGCCCTATGAACTTTCAAAAACCGCCAAAAAGTAAGAAAAGTAGCTCAATTCTTTTATGGGTTTTGAAGTTTCTGTGTGTGGAAAAAGGTGTGTGTGCATCTCCCATGGCTTAAATAGGTTACACAGCTTGTGGTTTTATAGCTGTGGATTGAGGCCAGCGCTAAAAAAGTTTAGAATTGTAACCACTGAAGCTTAGTAGCTATGAAAGCTCAAACAATCCACAAGGTCAATATCACACTTAGAATCAAAAATACATCGCAGTTTCTAAATATGCATGATAGACTAAATACTGGTTTGGCATCACACACTATTCTCTTGTGTCTATTTTGGGGTAATAATTTTGAGTGCCATGGTGCAGTCAGGTATTGTTCAAACCTAGCATTCCTCATAATGAGAAACACTGACAGGCATGTGAACACTGGCAATGAATTGTAGTCCTCACAATTCAGAGCACCTTTTAAAATAGACATGAGGAGGTCTGTGTTTGAAACAGGTCAGTCACAGCTATTCAGTGAAATTAGTCCTCTTCTCATTCAGTATCAGTGTTCACTCATATATGTAACCATAATTGAGCTGTGGTAGGACCTTGCTTGAGACCAAATAGTCTGTTGTCTTCAGATAGAAACAGGTCAAAGTAGCAAATTCATTGAATTCATTGCTTTTTATTGGACATTTGATTTTACTAAATGCTGATACAATTAAAGTGCTGAATATTGGGTCCAGTAATCTGCATGGCATTATATCAGTATGTCCCTAAAAGATAATGGCTAAAAATTCATAATACATCAATTGAAATATTGTAAAATACTACACAAACCATATTCATATGAATGTTATACGGACTGCAGTTCCTTTTCCAACCCTTGTAAAGCGTGGTGATGCAAGACCACACACGTAAGAACAACACAGTTTGCTGATGAAATGTTGGCGTGGACTTAGTCTTTATCACTGTTTTTGAAAGTAGTAAACGCTGTGATCAGGATACAACCTTGTTAGACAAAGATCCATTTTAAAACTGTTCCAAGATGCCAATTTTCTCTTGTCATAATATTTACTTCTATAATGCAAAATGAATCAGAATGTTAACTTGCTGTCTCCCCTTAATGCCATTAATGAATGTGACATAAGTGCATGTAACCATAGCTTTTCTGCCGTTGTCCTTGGGGTGTCTGGTTGCACTGTTGGAAAAGAAATGTGTTGAAATGTGCTCTACTGTTGGTATTGGAGGCGATTTGTCACTAACTGGAGGGCTGCGTCACCACAGCTTTAGACACCCACTGTGTAAATCGTAGCTTGGGTCCAACAGCTCCTAATCTGCCGTTGTGTGTCACCTGCCCCTGTCTTTTTAGAATAAAAAATAATTACACAGAGATGATATGAGGTGATTCATGCATGCGTGTTTAATCATCACAGGCCTAGAGGCAGATAAGTTGTTTTTCATAATGTTTTTTGTGGATTAAATTTGCTGCTTTTATGACCATTTGTTTTAGGCTGTGGCAGTTAGTCAGCACTGTGGAGCACACCGAAAAGTGTGAGCTCAAAACAAGCACATTTCATCAATTTTGTACAATTTGCCTTACTTTTTTTCTTCCTCTCCCATTTTAGTTTGTCTTTGTTAGGTCGTTTGCTTTGCTCTCCTTGTCATGTCTGTTTTTTCCTCTCGTCTCCACCTCTTTTAGTGCTCTCTCCATCCTGCAGGTTCACTAGGCATTTTGTCACAGCTCCCTTTCTCAGTCTTTCTGTCAATCTGGCTCACTTTCCTTCTCTTTCTCCCTTCCTTTGCTATGTCTTGCCTTTCTGTCTGACTCAGTAACTGTCTGTGGATTTCATAAGAGGAGGACTCTATAAATATCTACAGGAATGACCTACAGCTAATATGTGTGATGATTATGGGTGAGGAACAGAGAAAAGCTGGTGCCTCACATCCCGGCCCCCAAAGGCAGTGACAAATAGAGGAACTTTTAGAAACATCTTGTGGTTTTGTTCTACTGTGTATATCCAAAAACCTTTTATACAAGGAATTTTTTTTTCTTCCCTATGCATGCACCACGGGTTCACTATACCACTGCACACTTCTTGCCCAATGCAACCTGACATGTTGAGCAGCTTGATTCACTCTGCAGGAAAAGGCCATATAAGCCTGTTTGTTGCTCAGTCAGTCTAAGCCACTATATCCTTTAATAGCTGGCCTTTCATAGCACTGAGTCCTCAAGAGACATTTCTTAGATGTCTGCATTTATGAGTGTCTGTGTGTACACATTTATGATCACTATAATTTGTTACCTCCTTGGTTGTTTGTCATTTAGTGTTTCAACACAAATAGGAGCACATGTGCTGTATAAAACTCGCGTTGAGTCAGCAACGGTGAAAACCAATGTGTCTGCTACATTGTGAAATGGAACAGACTAAGGCTCGGTGATCTCAGGATCTTAAATTGGCATATGATCTACCTTTCAGAGGCGTTGTTTAGATTGTGTCACTTAAAAAAACAAGTCACAGAGCTGTAAAAATGTTCCTACTCAGGTAGCAATTTCAAGTGGCCCGTTAACCAGCGTAATTATGGTTTAGGTCACTTGGCTGGAGTGTGTGCTTCAGTTCCATTGTAGCATTTCTTTAGCACCTGTCTGCACTGCAGTATTTGGATTTAGTCCCCTTTACTTGGCAGAGTTTGTGTAATGGGTTGTTTTGATGCTGCTGAGGAAATAACATCAAAGAATTATTGTAAGTCTGTAAACTCCAGGTCTGGCCTCCGAATTCTGACACACAGTGAGTCTGATTTACGCAGATGCTTATTATTTATTATAAAACAGCATCCTGTAATTTAATGTTTGTCCAAAATTATGTTTAAAAATATAGAGTCAGAGCATTATTACATAAAGCCCAAGCATCCAGAAACCATAGACAACTAGATGAAAACCTGTAGTTCGGTTGCAACTTGTCTACATTATGGAAGAGGTGAGAAAATTGTGATTCAGATCACGGATAATTTGCCTCAAAAAATCACCTCATTATTTTTTGTTGCCAGATCCTTCAGCCGTAGAGCAGCCAATGAAATTGGCCATATTTTTTTCAACTTTCTTCAAGGTTGGCTGTGTTTGTCGTGTTGAGTTCAGTGCTCCACTATGGCTACAAATTATTTTGTTTGTCATGTCAAATTACTCAATATTGCAGTTCAGAGTTCAGTTGCTGGATCAGCAGCTCACTGAGTTGAGGTAACTCTTCACAGTCTGATGTTATGTTGTCATTGCGCCCTCAGCAGCAGCAAAATAACATTACACACCCTCTGCAAGTTAAAGAGGACTAAAGGCTCAGTGTGAGGAGGCAAAAGTATCACCATGAACAGACTGAAATTCTCACTATCTTAGCTATTTTAATTCTAACTATGCCTAATGCAGCATCCTCTGTCAAATACCACTATTACACTGATTCTAGGGCCATTTAAAATTAATGTTATCGGAGTAGAAATGCTTTGACAGCATTGTTGATTGTTTTATAATAATAAATTCTGCACAATCCCTCGAATTATATGATTATATTATGTATGACAGTTTATTCTGCTGCCTTTACACATAGGCTACTATCCACCTGAAACTGACCCCTTTGGAAACAATTCTGACTTGATAATGGAGACCTTTGGAAACAATTACACAAAGTTCCTTAATACCTCATTGGGTGTCAATAGTGTGGGTGTCAGTTTCCCTGATTTGTCAAACCACTTTCATGTGACCCTTTTTGGGAGAAAACAAGGTGTTTGACTTCATCTCTTCTAGTAGCTGTTGTGTAGTTAATTTTTGCTTTTTATTATAATTCCTTTGACTACACTCACAACAGGACAGCTGTATTTCAAGCAATGTACAACCCATCTCCTGTGTGCAAACAATTTTGGATGAGTTTCTCAAACACGTTAAAATATCCTTTTAAAATGAAAACATGAGTGTGCAGGCAGCCAAACACTTCTTAAAAATCATGTTGTTTTTTCAGTACTCCAGTAGTCTTTTGTAAATGCAATTAATATTCCTATGCTTCATAGGAAGCATAGGAATATTAATTGCACTGCAGAGAAGGACTTAATCGTCCATCAGTGATGTCTAACAGTCATCATAATGTTGTTATGGTGGGTGGAGGAATCATCATGATTCCAACCTCCCACCCCTGACCCCATGAGGAACAAGTCACACTTTTTTTTTTTTCGAAAAATCACTGAAAGTCCATCTGTGTGTCAGCACTCTGTGTGTGAACTCTAATATTCTTTGTGAATATGTAATATATCTAGGATGTTTTCTCTTCAGTAGAACTCAGTATTCAGCCCAGCTTATTCTAAATAATCCTCCTTTAACGTTCTCTCTGCATGACTTGTATTTTACTTCTTAAATGCACATTTTAATAATTAGGCTAATAAATTATTATTTGAAAATATTAGAATTCCGCCATGATTGTCCTGAACATACAGTCTTACTGCCTCTCTTCTCTCTCTCGACATCACTGCTGGCCACGAGTTAACTTTAAAGTCCAAGTTATTTTCTAAATACCATCATCCATGCTGATGTATCACTGAGGACATAATCATATGCCAGTTTGGCAGACATAGCCCATCCCTACTGCAGAGATCTTACAAGTAATTGATAGCAAGCTTCTAAGGCTCTTCCTGTTTTTTTTTTTTTTTTTTTCCCTCATGTTTTTGCCCCTGCTCCATTTTTATCATCGGTGTGTCCTCATTATGACTGACCTCTCTGCTGTGTCTGTGCAGAGGTAGTGGAGTAGTGGAGCTACTACCCCTGACACCTAAACAGGCACAGATGCTCCACAAAATTAGGGTATTTTTACATATACTCATAACAATTAAAAAAACTGGCAATGTATTACTTGATTGTAACTCAAAACCTAGAAGTAAATATGTGATTAAATATTATGCAAGTTATCTTCAGTAGCACACTTAATATTTTTAAATGTCTTTGAACTGTGAAACTATACCATTGCTGTTTATAGATACATACAAGAGTATCAGTTCATGTGTTTTCTAAAACTCTCTGTAAAACAATTTGGAAACTATTAATAAATTTTCCTCTCTCTGACTTTTATACTTCTTACACTTTTTAGTCTAAGTTCCCTAATATAGCCCAACTTATGCAAGTCTAATACACACCCAGATGCCATTGTTGTGCTGCATTTGGTGCTTGCCTCATAGAAGGATTAGACAGATTTTATGTTCTTTATGTGGATATTGTTTTTAGTGCTGCATAAGATGAATGGGACTTGGATTTGTAAGAGGTCAGGTATTGATGTAATAGCTGTGTTAAGAACTCTACTAAAGGTCAAGTTCTTAGTTCAAACTAATACAGCGTGATATGACCTTTTGAAGCTCAATTACTGGCAGTAAAAAAGGTAAAACTCCATTCAGTAGGGTGTATCTCTAATGTGTATGATTATTTTTTTCTATGCAAATATCATGTGTTAGCAAGGGTCTCATACACATTGTAGTCAGCAGGTAGACGAGTTGACCATTACTTAGCTTGACTAAGGCTCCATGGTATGTTTGTGTTACTGAACCCTTCCCTAAAATGTACAAGACTACCATTAAACATTTTGTGTGGGTTACTCACATTTCAGTGTGTCAGTTAATGATTTGTGATCCATTCCAGTGTTGTTAATCCTAGTCATAGTCATTAAGTATGTGATCTGTCAGTCTTAACTAAACATTTATTAGAGCCACTTGCACTGAAATATCTTGTAAATAGGCTTAGAGGAAGGGCTTTAGGATATGTGCTCTAATTCATCAGGACATGTCCTATTTCCTGCACATAACCGACACTAGGATAGTAGTTATACTACAAGATGAAATAAATGGATAAGCATGAATTTCTAAGTGGCCTCTGGCTCTTTCATCACTTTTTCTGTCTGTCTGCTGCTTATTTATTTGCACATTTACAGCTTGTCTTGGAAGACATGCTTCATATTGCCACCAAAATATCTGTCATCCAAGTCCTATCTATTAGATACAAATTTTTCACCACTTTAAAGATGTTACCATCTGTCTGTACTTAAAGTGGCCTGCCCCAGCTAAGAGTGACTCTATCTGTATCTTTGTTCATTGAGATAACATTATGCCATGTTGCTGACAGAGCATGCTCTCTTCAACAATTTCCTGTCTAATGGAGCAACAGCATACACTTGCTTCACTCTGGGCCGGAAAACCAGCCTTCATCACCATGGAGACAAACAGGAAATGGTGGTGTGAAATTTGTCTGCAACTGTGATAACTGAGTGGAGATAAGAGTTGACATCTGATTAAGCAAAATACAAAAGCTGCACACTAAAAGCAAATGTTTTTGTGAAGAAAAAAAAGAAGTTTTTTCTTGTATGTCTAGTCATAAACTATTTTCCTCATTTTAAGTAACACAGCACATGGCCATTCCAGCAACAGGGACATTAAAATCATTCAAACGCCAGCTGGATGTTGGTGTATGGATAAACTGGAGAAAATTGCATTCTGGGACTCATCCAGGGAACTACTGTATCTCTCTCAGATATTAAACCCATATGTCTCTTCGCATGCGTGTACATATATCACTGCTTTGTACTGCTGTGACTTGTGAGATTAGCTTTGTGAGACAACACTGTCGACTTCTCACAGGCCTGTACAGTGCGTGAGCTTGAAACGATCAAGCATTGTGTCAACCCTTGTCAAATACAGCTTTGTTGAGTAGGCGACATCTCCCCAGTGAGTACCCAAGATGCATTAGGGCTACAGCGTCACTGTGACGTCAGTGCCTGTCGCACCATTGAGCTGAAGTGTCCTCGGATGTCATCTGTACTTGGGTCCTTTGCTGTCTTTCTGATGTCCAGCTTTATACCACCTGTCTTCTTTTTAGTATTTAGTGTAGAACTGCAGGGCCTGGCACATCACCGGACAGTCTTCTTTATATTGGAGTACTTTTGACCAACAGCTCAAATCTAAACAACAAAGGTTTAATCTATGCATACGTAAGGAATAACTAACCCTCTGGTATGTAATGCTGTGCATGGAAAAGGGATAGGTCTTCTTTCAAGTTCCACCATAATCACTACATCCTGTCATTACTCAGTCATGAAAGATGGTGGTATGGTCTGACAATTAATATTAAAAATTTCAGAGATATCAAGGAAAGGCATTCTTCCTTACACAGACCAGAAGTGTGCCAAATATTCATTGGTCAGTTGGTCTGTCATGCTGAGGCCAATCTCTGCACCATCTGCTGTAACACCTTGGTCAGTCCCTAGTGTTAAAAATATTGTCTTCGATCTGTAAGGCAGCTGCCAGAAATGTGATATGATACCACTTCTTTTCTTTCTGTACAGTTCTGCATGTGATCTGCACAGTAGCACTATGGATTTGTGTTGCACATTACAGGATTTGTTATTCAGTGTTTTAATCAGAGTTTGAGTGTTTGAGTTTGTTCATTACACCTACTTTGCAATAGTGTGCATAGTGAAATATCAGGTTATTAATAGATTCATGCAACATGCCAGCATCGATGCCTTTATAGCCAACAACAAATACAGAAGGATACAAAGAGACACACACCCATAGTTTTCTGTATGTGTGTCAAGCTGTGTCTGAGTCATACCAAACGTCTGGTCTGCATATTACAGCAGTGTGATGCATGGCCAGCTCCAAAACTGAGGCACAGCTTGAAACTCCTGAAATGTGCCGTATGTGATTGAAGCCCCACTGTTTAATCATTGTGCAAGGTTTATTGGCGCATTATGTAATTGTGCTTGTATAGCTTCCATGATGGTTAATGTATAGTCAAAAATAAACTGTGACACTGTAATTCACCTGATCTCACACTGCAGCCATGTGACATTCTGAAAACTCAGAATGAACATGTTTCAGGTGGTAGTTGGTAGACGGTAAGATGTGACCTTTTGAGAAGGTGCTTATTTCTCCATTTGGTTTCCCTCTAATCTGTTCTCATGTGATATGATGGAGAATTAGAAAATGGCTGTGCATCACTGATTATTGTGACTATTTTATTGGTTACAAAGGTCTAACACTTAGATTGCATCTAATACTGTGTAGTCCACAAATGTAAATAAAGCCAAAAAATAACTCCTGTTGTTTTTTGTTTTGTTTCACTTTAATATCTGCTCAGATGTAATTTTCATGTGTCCTAGAATGTTTTGTTTTTTTAGGAC
>JAPQRQ010000014.1:21174474-21213840 GCA_037367365.1 Apogon talboti | reverse complement strand
ACTTAGATTGCATCTAATACTGTGTAGTCCACAAATGTAAATAAAGCCAAAAAATAACTCCTGTTGTTTTTTGTTTTTTTTGTTTTGTTTCACTTTAATATCTGCTCAGATGTAATTTTCATGTGTCCTAGAATGTTTTGTTTTTTTAGGACATGATTTCACTGACAGGTTTATGCACGGCTTTATGATTCTAAAACATCATCTGTCCTTTCCTGTGTTTCATTCTCCACAGATAAATGAATTAAGCCACGTTCAGATTCCTATTATGCTCATGCCAGATGACTTCAAGGCCTATTCCAAGATTAAAGTGGACAACCACCTCTTCAACAAGTAATTTCTTTTTTGTCCTCTTTTTAGTGTAATTGTTCTTATTTTTATGAAACACTTTTTAAATGACACTTGTGTTTCTTTCTAATGTTAACAGGGAGAATATGCCCAGCCATTTCAAGTTCAAGGAGTACTGCCCTCTGGTGTTTCGAAACCTCAGAGAGAGGTTCGGCATTGACGATCAGGATTTCTTGGTATGAAAAGATACTGTACACTCACAGGTGATCGACAAAATAAGCAGCACTGCTGTTAAGTCTTGTGTAGTTTATTTTGTCAACTGCATAGTACCCCAAACTGATTTATAAAAAAAAAAAAAAAAGATTTTGGATTACAATCGGACAATTTTACTGGAAATGCACTGACATTATGTACCTGTACAACAACCGCAGTGAAATAAACACCTGAGTCGTGAGCTATATAGTAAACATATGCCCCACAGCACTTTTTCCTTTCCCTCTTTTGTTTCAGCCTGCTCCTCATCTTCCTTAATTTTCCACTCTTTTCTAGTAAATCCCTGTTCCCAGTGCAGGCAGTGAGTTGGCAGTATTTGGAGGTCATTGTGTCCCACCTCAGTGCAGCTGTCCTTCTCACATGTTTACATTAGGGTTCGGCTGGCTGCAGTCAGTGGGCAGTTGGGGGTGTTAAGACACTGGCCAGTACAAAGGAATGTCCTGATACACTCAACATGAAACTACTCTCCTTCATTAGGTATTAGTCACATTATAGTTGGAAAAGTTTATTGGTTTGACCACTTTTCTTTTTAGTCTTGCTTGAAAGGAGCCTGTGGGCATTATTTCTACTTAAATTAATATCCCTTGTCGCAACCAGTGGTTACTGCCCTCTGCTCTTTGACGTGAAGCAGCAGCCATTAGTTTTAATGAGGAATACTTGCACCATTAAATTAATTTTTTAGAAGGGTCACACAAGTGTGGACAGATTAACCCTTTTCCTTCACATTATGATAAATGCCTGCTGAAGAAAATGACCAACTAAAACACAAACATTAGGTTATGTTTTTGAAGGCTTTTCATCTATGGCTGCCCGAGGCAAAGGGCCTCTTAAACATTTTCAGCCTGCATCACAGTGTTTCACTGGGGCGTGAACTATAGGTGGTTAGTGATCATGCTTTTTAGAAACTTTGAGAAACAAGACTTCAAAGGATAGTCTTCACTATGCAGCAGAAGCAGTTTAGATACTACTAGTCAAACAGAGGAGAGGGAACTGATGACCAAGGACATCAGGAATTCTTTGAGAATGAGGCATTGAACCAGGGGTGCGGGTCATGTTACTTTTGAGCTCCAAAGTCTGGGCAGCAGCTGTTTGTGTCTGTGTGTAGGTTTGGACAGGCAGCAGGCAGAAGGTCAGATCCCCACATGTTTAGACTGGAGACTGGAAGGTAGTCAGACAAGAGTATACACTCAGGACATGTTACATTGTAGACTTCATATGGGTATTTAAAACTTTCAGCAAAATGGGAAATTTCATTTCATCGGAAAGTATATTAACATTGACACAGCCTAGATTTCAATTCTTTTCACAAACATCTTTTCAACAAAATGGCTAGATCATTAACAGAGTGAAAGGTAAGTATTTGATGGAGTTTTCTAAAGGAGATTGCCAAGAGTCCTAGATGTAAAGAAGAGAAGCTATTCCTATCCAAATCTATATATTCTAATAAACAAAACTATTTTTTTTCATTCGCTATTTGCTCTGTGTGTTTGTAGAACTCTTTAACCCGCAGTGCCCCCTTGAACAGTGAAGCCCAGGGAAGGAGTGGAGCCCGCTTCCACACCTCATACGACAAACGCTACGTTATAAAGACCATCAGCAGTGAGGATGTGGCCGAGATGCACAACATTCTAAAGAAATACCATCAGGTGACACTAGCCTGTCTACCCATAATATGGATGGATGGAAATGGAAGCATAGATTCATACCATAGACTAGATCAGTCGATTAGTGATCAGTGTTCTTTACGAGGTTTTCATTCCACAGAATCACTGCAGTATTACAGTGATACTCTTACAGGAGTTCTGTGTTATAATGAATTACAAACTAGCTTTAAAAAAGGTTTGTATTACGTTTGATAAACTCTTTTCTTTATTGCTGTACCTATAATGTAGAGAGTATGAATCTTTGTGAGCCCTAGAGTCATGTTGCTTGCTCTCTTTTGGTAGTTCATTGTGGAATGCCATGGCAACACGCTGCTGCCTCAGTTTCTTGGGATGTACCGGCTTACTGTGGACGGAGATGAGACCTACATGATTGTTACACGAAACGTCTTCTCCCATCGCCTTTCTGTCTACAAAAAATATGATCTCAAGGTAGGAGGAGAATAGAACAAATTGCACAAATTATCAAAAGAAATCGGATGTCTCAGATCAGGCTTGGGTTAGAGTGTAAAACACTGGTGTGTTTAACATAAGTGGCTTGGTGATATGTTTCCTAAAACAGCATCTGGAGGATTTAGATTTCCGATAATCAACTTCAGCTTGAACAAAGTGAGGATCAATTTTTAAACCACTGTGCTTGGAAAGCTTTTGTGTGAGGCACGCACAATGGTATGAGTGTCTGCAGAAGTGAGGACAAAGGGAAGGACTGATGCAAGGTGTTCCGTGTTACTAGTAGTAACTGAGTTATGAAGAGTAATTGCCCGTCTTTTTTGCTTCAGGGTTCCACTGTGGCAAGAGAGGCCAGCGACAAGGAGAAGGTACAGTCACCTGCTGTGATCCAGGATCCAACTATGAACTTTATAAATAACTGCAAACTCAGGATTGCTTGAAAATGTGAAATATACCCGAAACAGATCATCATAACAATATTGGTAATAATAACACTTTGAAATAAAATATTTCAAGATGTGCATCAAACTAAAACAGGAAAAGGTATAATTTTACAAATGAAAATTTTTCAAAGCTCAAGGACAGTAATGAGATTAATGTACAACAGTCCTTTTTGAACCATTTATTGGATATTTTAGGCATGTGGCCCTTCTGAACCGGTGCACTACATGCATCAGTCCACAACAACCAAACTGCCACACATGTGCAAACACTACTACTCTTGTAGCTGACTTGGAAAATATTATGATGATTAAATAGACTTGTATTTTTCTGTGGTGGCAGTTTTCTGTCTTTCAGCACATCAAAACATTTGGTGCTGAGAGGACAGCTGCAACTTCTACGTGTAATGATGGCAAACGGCTGAGTCAGATTGGACTGAGCAAAAACAAACACTGATGTCTCACTTTAAAAAGGGAACGATAGAAATTAAGAAACTGCATGCATTTCAAGCTCATCCTTTAAGAAATTCACTAAACATAAAACATTGATTCACCTGTTCTGTTACTGTATTTAAAAATAATCACTTATTCTGGTCTTTTAAAAGCCATTGGACAATTACAGAATGAGAGAGAGAGAACAAACTGTGTTTCCAGTGGTTTCAATAACCTGCACAGCTTCTGACAATTCTAAGATTACTGTCATCACCCAAATGGCTCAACTAACACAATTACAGAGCTTTGCTCCCCTTTGGGTTGGATGACAGTAGCAAGTATCATCTCCTTCAGTTAGCACCTACTTCATCACCTCATTCCCTTTCTCGCCCCTGCACGCTCTTTGAATCTCTTTAATTTGCTCCATCCCCTCTAACCTCGCTTCAGCTGTTCCTTGAGTTTCCCTGCTTGCTGTCAGTTTGTGAAAGATGGGAGGTTGTTTGTGTTTGAGTGTTTGGAGTGTTATTTAATCAGATGCCGTCATGTAATTTTAAATAGTTCTATGTGATGTGTTTCTACATGCCTGTGCCTGCGTGTGTGAGCAGTGTAAATGAGTAAGAGGTTTTGTGTTTGGTATTGATGACAGCGTGTGTTGTGAGATGGGCTGTTTTCAGTATTTGGCTTATGGCTGCTTGGACACTGCTAGAATCTGTTGTCTAACTGTCATTTATTTAGCTAGTAATTTGGAAATACATTATAACAGGATTAGAATATGTATATAGCCTATATTTAGATATAAACCCTTGAGATTTTGACTGACTAAAATTTCTGAAAGTGTCTTTGAATGCTTCTACTTTGGAGCAATGGCCTTTTGATCTGTGAGCTGAGCAATATTGGAAGGTGATCTATTGCTTACCCACAATTACTTTTCCTGTAAGTGTTCATGTTTCAGTTTGTGGAGGTTTGACTGAACTTGGAGAAAGCTTGTATCGAAGAGTGACAAGCTTTTGACCCATAGAGGTTTTGATCAGGTTTCAGGGCTGTTTTAATGTGTGAGGCATCAAGCAGTGGATCATGGAAGACTTAAAGGGAATCCTCCAGACTATATATAGCCTACTGTGAATGGAAGAAGAAACAAAATATTATTGGGATTAAAACAGATCAATGGGGAAAAAAGCAGATGACGCTTTACCACACATGTAAACCTACTGTGTGACCTATTTATCTGCAGCTCAGCTTTCTGAGAAACGGTTTAACCTGTAAACCTGCAGTAATACCATACATTTTTGTTGTGTGTTCTATCACAACCACCAGTCCTAAATTTACTTGCCACTTAGTCTGTGGTGCCTTTTCCATTTGGTTTACCTTAAATGAAATGAAGCTAATGATCCATGGCATTTCACAGGACTCTAGGCCAGAGCATGATCTGAACCAAGGCTCAGAGATGAAAGAAAAAAACCTGATAAAACACCACATGGTTTCTCCACTAGAAAAACATCTTCCTGCAGGTACAGAAAGTCTTACTTTCTGTACCTGCAGTTCTAACAGTAAGACATCTGTGCTTTTGAGGGCCATGAATGAATGCTTTTCTTGTGAAGTTGAATAAAACTCTTGACTTTGATGCAACACATTTGCCCGTACGGTTGCCATTTAGAGTGAAGATGAGGCTGCACCATGAAATATTGAAGGGAAAATTGTGTGTTTCGTTCTTAAGTTCCAGTGTGTATTAACAAAGCAATTGCTTCACACACAAACAACAAGCACGGCAAGGTTCCCTCCTGACTGCATGATCGTCTCCCTTTCATGCATGCCTCTGCATGGTATATAGTGTTTTCTGCATCTTTTTTGGGGTTACATAATTCTGATGTTTATGAACACCAGCCCATTATTTTGCACATTGTGGACATGTTCTGTTTGACTTACACATGTGTTTTTCTTTTTACACAAAAATAAATTTTGTGGTTCTGCTCGCTGCTGTCTTAGGGATTTGCCTATCACAGCAGCAGTTGATTTCCCGACAGTGGCTTCAGATTATCATAACTAAAGCCCAAACTAGGTGAATGTGTTCTTACTCAGGCTCATCTCTGCCTCAAATCTTACCAGGTGCTGTATCATGCAGCTGTGCACAAAAACATGCTTGTGACCCATTTAGTACACTGACCCACGAGTTAGAAACACTGGTTTTGGTGATTCTTATTGCTATATTTTGTCTTTGATCTGGAAATGCTCGAGGTTGCATATAATTGCTTCAAATAGCAAATGGTTATAGTAGTTTGTATAATACCATCTGTGTGTGTACCAGGTTTCAGTTGCTGTCTGCAAAAGGCAATTGTTATTTTTATCACTCTCTTGTCACCAGCAGGTATTTCCAGTAGAGGACATGGTTTTAATGTGCCAGTGTGATTGTGTGTGATCTGCTGTAATGCTGGTTTTGTAGCCCCCATGGAACCATACCTGATGAGAGGTTTAGAAAAATACAGGTCCATAGACCACATATTAGTTTATTCCTTGCTATGCATAGTTCCAGCTCCTAGCTGCCTTAGATTGGCTCTGCCACACTGCGTCCTTTCTCTACCTGGAGTTTGTCGGGAACTGTGCCAAAAAGTCATAAGCTCTAACAGTCCTTTGTAATGCATACTTAAAACCTAACTCTTACATGTTGACATTAGGGAAAACAATGAAAGGACAGAATCTTAAAAATTTGTAGCATATGCTAATGGTATAATTGTGAAATTGTAGTCATTGCAGATCTTCACATAATTAGATGTACTTGTTGGACACTGATACACACCTTCTTCTCCCATGTGTTATGAACACAATAAGAATACAAAACGTAGTCATGAGTCTTTCGCGTTGATGGCCTTTCCACCCCTCTGCCAATTTACAAAAACAGTTGTGTTCTGTTACATTTTAAACACTTTGCCTTTACTTCCAACTTCCTTCCTCCCTTCCTCTCTCCTTTCTTCTCTCCTCTCCTCCTACCCCACCGTCCCTCCCTCGCTCCCCCTTTTCTAGCAGCCGCCCCCACCAGAGGATGTGCCCCCGCGGCCCAAATCTGGTAACGTTCAGCAAAGGCTGCAAACACTGCGGATTGCAACGCGCTTTTACTGCGCCATGAAACACGTAAGAGATGTAAGAAAACCAGGGCTCATATACCAGGCATGATCTATTGAACCAATCTTATTTTTATTGTTGCGTTTGGTACGGCCAAGCATTTTCTTTTTTCGTCTTCTTCAAGCTAATACTCTTATTTACCGTCCATATTTTGCACACTTTCCATCCATTTGCAGTCACCTTATAGTCAGCTTGTCAGCAAGTCGATTTTGATTTTGATTTTGCCAGACAGTTTTCTGTTTGTTTCCACCATTCACTCAGTGGCACCAACATGTATCTGAAACACTGGAGAGCAAATGTGGAGTTCTGAATTCAGAAATGAACTTAAAACAGGAACAAGAGAATTATAAAAAAAAGTACAAAGTTGTTCCAATATGGAAAATACTTTTGTTTTTTTCAGAGACTCAACCTGATATGTTGGGTTCATCGTTTCTTGTTTAGTGACTGAAATGCAGTTTTTCCACTGACAGTATCAGTAGAGGCTCAGCTCACATCAATGTAACTCATCTTAGCTCAGTTTTGGAACAAGTACACTACATTTCCACTACAGTTGTAGTACTTCAGTACCTTATCAATGTGACTGGCCAACAAACCGACACAACATAAACTATTGTGATGTGTTCAGTGTGACTACAGGTACAAACAACATAGCACTGGAGGATGAAATTTAGAATTTCCAAAATGAAACATTCAGATTTTTTTTTCAGTCAAATATAGTTATTTAGACTTAAAATCTGTGGTCAACCTATGAAGATAGAGCCAACTTGAACATTTATTCTATCATTGTCAGTGATTTACAACTAGCTTGGCTTTGTGTTCCACGTTGCAGTATTATGTCTCATATATATTCTCGCAATGATTTGGGTTCAACTAGTCTGTGATCTGCATGATATCATGTCACATTTACTTTCTCTTTAGGTCGCTTGGAACATCAGCAAAGATGATAGCAAAAATAGTATCTGATGGTACCTGGTGGTCCCTGCTCTCACACAGTGAGAAAGACAAAAATGTCTAGACAATGCGAGTTGAGCTGATACAATCAGTGGAAAAGTGGCAAAAGTCTCCAATAGTTGCCTGTTATGAACAAAGTGCAAACAGAAAGGTTCACAATATGGCTATTTACCACAACCTACTGCTATGACATTAAACAAAACCCTCTACACAGTGTTGTTTCTAATGAGCATTAAGAATAATTACAGATGACCGTAGATCAGGACATAACAGACTAACCCCTGAGTCTATGTAGTCAGCACCCATAGGCGACATTTCAGCTCCTGATGCAGAAGTATTAAGCCAGGACTGCAGGCAGAGAACGTGCATTAAGCACAGATGAAATTTCCTGGCTTTATGCCTCGCACCACACTGCAGCCAGAACATTTCATTTTGAAATAATGTTTGGCAGTCAGTAAGCAGCTGCCGTAGGATTAAGTTGAAGAGCTTTGCCAGTTTCTTTTTTTGTATAGGTTTGCCATTAGCTTTGTTAACTTGTTAAATATGA
Organism: Apogon talboti; assembly: GCA_037367365.1. Lineage (NCBI taxonomy): Eukaryota > Metazoa > Chordata > Actinopteri > Kurtiformes > Apogonidae > Apogon > Apogon talboti. The sequence goes on along the minus strand of JAPQRQ010000014.1, from coordinate 21,205,687 downwards.
ACAACCTGAGATGATAAGCATTTTGCTGTGTGCTGATGTTGGCAGATCCATTGACATCAGCCTATAATTAAACAAGTGGTGAATGCTGTTTACAAAGACCCCAGAGTGAGTCGAATATGTGTCCCACAGTATGACATAACGTTTGTCCTCCTGAAATAACAAGACATGCCCATAGGACATCACATGATAGGATCTGCTTCGCTGACCGGAGACCGAAAAGAATCAGGATTCATGTTTGGGTTTTTTTACGTTGGGGAGAAATTCACCTGTCACACTACTTTGTAAAGCTCTCTGACACTTCTCCCCTTTCTTCCTACATTTAATATACCTTTCAGTTTTTCTTCTTCCCAGCCCAGTATTCACCACTCAGAAACAGTCACATGCATTTCATTGCAGTCAGTGTAATGGAGAAAATCAGTGACGGACCAAGGCCTGACTGAGGGAAGCTTCAGAAGTAATGAAGCGGTTAGACAGATTGGGAATGCATGGTATGGAAATAAAAAAAATAGATGAAAATGGATTTGTATCACGATGGATGGGTGTGTGAGCTGAGGTGTTAGCGTAGGTGAGGGGCCAGCAAAATGCTTTTAAATGATGATCACTCTTTGCAGTCAGCCTCACGTAGGGTCCTTATTTATTTTTATGTCGCATCTCTGTTCAGTTAAGACCAGTGCACATCTCATATTTATTACAAATTGGAGGTCTATGTCTGTATATATATGTGCTCAAATGTCTATGGTTGTGAGATGTGTTCTGTGTTTATTCTGTATGTGTGTGTGTATGTATGTATGTATGTATGTGTGTGTGCTATCAGAGCTCATTCTAGTGCTACAAAGTGCTGTTATGTGTTGCTGCACTTCTCCTGCTGCCATAGAAACACTGTAGTAGCTAAACTGCTGCTGCCCTGTTACCTCATTTCCTGCTCTCTTTTTCCTCAGTGACTCGATACTAGGCCCCGTTCCTCCTCATATAACATCTCTTCCCCCTATAAGCTGCTGACAGTTTTGCAGCAGCTCGGTATAGAAACTTTAGACAGATGCCTAAATAGGAAACTCCTTCATTCTGCTTTTAAGCCAAATAGTGGGAATCTCATAAAGATATGCTTTAGCGCTTTATCATAAACTGTAGTTTATAAGATGCAAGCTAAAATCTGGTTTCAGAAAAGCATCTTAAAAGAGTTGCATTTGTGTTAATTGATATTAATAATTTTTCTCAGCAAGTGATTAATAACGGATAAATGTGATGCTTTTTGGACTCCAGCCCAGTGCCAAAAAGGGCATTTGATGGTTTTAACTGAGGCTCTTTTTGTCATGACACAGTGTATGGATCTACCAGATGCATTTAATAACCCACCACGATAAAAAATAAAAGTACTTTGAGTTTTTAACGTCATATTGACCATTTAAACATTCCAACTTAAACAACAAGCGAAGTATGTTAAGTAAAGAATGATGCATCAGATGGATCTTTACCGTGCTGTGAGCATGCTGCATGAAGTGTCAGTTACAATTAAACTGAAAAGAGGGCAGCCTTGGTTTGGACAGACTACTTGTACTTTGTCAGCCAACGACTGACTATTTGGCTGAATTGGAGACAGACTAGTCTAACAAACCACAGGTAGAAAGCCTCATGTATGTACGGGGTGTTTCAGAATGCTGCATTGTCTTATCCTGGTGAAATACTTGAATATACTACTGACACACTCAAACTACATGTTCTGTCATCAGGCATTTTGAAATACCCCTTACTTTTCACAATTTACCAAGATAACTATAAGTACCATGCACAACATACAGTATGCCTTATACTGTATATGTTTTTAGTATTCTGGGGAAGAACAGTGATGCTGGTGTTACTCAATGTTTTCTTTTTGTTCTATTTGACCATTTCAAAGATCATATTCAGTTTAGGATGTAAACTGATTCAATTTCAAACAAACTAAAAATATTCTGCTAGAATTTTTAGGACATTTGCATGATTGGAAGAATTTCTAATGTGCCAAACAAGACACTTCACTTGAGCACCAGAATTCTGTTCAGTTTTTGCCCAGTTATACTGCATACCGTACTGTGACTAGAGTGGTGGATTTTACCGTTGTGTATCTGCTCACTAATGTCCAATACCAATGGGTAGGCAAAGGAGCTGCCCACCTACAAGGACAATGACTTCATCAATGATGGGCAGAAGATCTACATAAATGAAGAGAACAAGAAAATGTTCCTGGAGAAGCTAAGGAAAGATGTGGAGGTATGTCTTCAACAGAGCTTACAACTAAAAACTAACTTTTTTTTTCTTTAGGTTTGGATTTTATGCAGATTCTGGTTGCATATAATGTACCTTTTCTCCAAATCTCCTTTTTATAATATATTTTTCTCTCTATCTTCTCCACCTATACTCACCTCACTCTTCCATGCTCTTCCTCTCCTCCTTAAAATCTCAAATTGCTGTGCTTGCTTTCCTTTCACTCCTCGTGCATTGTCATCACCCATCACACCTAGTTCCTCGCCCAGCTAAAGCTCATGGATTACAGCCTGCTGGTGGGGATCCATGACGTGGAGCGAGCCGAGCAGGAAGAGGTGGAGAGCGAGGACAACGAGGTCGAGGAGGAGGGCGAGAGTGATGGAGGGGGCATTGGGACGCCCCCCGACAGTCCCAGCAACACCCTGGACAGCACCAAGCCTCTGTCTCCTGGAGAGTTTGACCCCGCCATTGATGTTTACGCCATCAAAAGCAACGACAGTAAGTGGTGTACTTACTCCAATATTCATTTAAATGCTTGTATTTGGCAGTAAAATTAAAAACCAGCACAAATGTTGAAACCTTGACGGGAAACTGTACGCACCAACAGGACCACACAATGCAGTATCTGCAAAAGCCTGTGGCTGACCCGGTGTCCTTCATTTAGCTCATTTCAGTGCCAACTTCAATGCTAGAGATTTGATAGTATTCACTTTGACACCTTTACTCTCTGCAATTTGTTACTAGACCATATCGCTGCAATACAGAAAAGACAAGACTGTTTTATGGTAGAAAAGGGAAAATACATTAGAAATGCAATCATGTGAAACACCCCTTTGGTAGAATTTATGTCTATTTTCTCAGTTGTTCACCTCAAATTGAAAGATAAAATTCACCAGACAGCAACTCACAATTATGAAAAACTGTATAGAAAATATGTTTATTATAATAAATTCAAAGCAGGATTACGTAAGTTGATTACATAGGAATGTTATGATGCGTTTAATGAACTAATTCCCAGATGTTTTGGGGGTTTGACTCTTGAACAGGCAGCCAGTGATCAGCCCAATGTTAGACAGCAGCTTTACATAATCATTTCAATGAATTTACCAAAGCATCTGATATTTGTTCAAAACAATAGCAAAGTGATTTTATGACGTGGCACTTGAATAATTTATTTTGAGAATTTCACTTCTGATCAGAGTAAAGCATTCAAGCAACTGGAAAACTGCAAGACATAGAACTGAGAGCTCCCCCTGCTGGCCGTCATGGCACTCATTCATATTTTCAGAGCAGCTGCAGTCAGAACGGTCACGTTCTTCATTTTACAGGTGCTCCCAGGAAGGAGGTTTACTTCATGGCTGTCATAGACATCCTGCAGCATTATGATGCCAAGAAGAAAGCTGCCCATGCTGCCAAGACTGTCAAACATGGGGTATGGATCTGATGAATAACTGTCTTAATATTCCATGTAATAGTGTCACAGTGTTCATGGTAAAATGAAGTCAGGATTTCTGCAGGTGCTAAAAAGTCTGAAATTCAATATTCAGATTTTGAAAAATGTCTCCTTAAAATCGGAAGATCAACTTTAGCCAACATGAGAATGCAATAGGTCTTAAATTAAATCTATGAATTCTTAAATTTGAGACCGGCAGAAACCCTGTGACTAACTGTGTCTACGTATCCCCCCCCCCAACCCACAGGCCGGAGCAGAGATATCCACAGTGAACCCTGAGCAGTACTCAAAGAGGTTTTACGATTTCATCACCACTATCCTTTCATAGCCTCCACGAGCAACAGGAGGCACAGAGGCACATGGGAAAGGGAGGGCAAGTAGGGAGTGAGGTGAAGACAAGCGACGGAGAGAAAACCATGAGAGGCTACATTAATAAGGTGCTGTGACGGCGTTGTTGGCGCTCCCTCATCCGTTCTCCTCTTCTCTCCCTGTTCGCTCCTCTCTTTCAGTGGGGTGCCACACTCTGCAGCTAAAAACCATCATTCGTTTACATTTAACCTGTCCTCTGTTGTTCAGTTTTGTTTATGTTACTTTGGATAATAAGGGTGTTGAAAGCAAGTGTCCAAGTCATTTTTTTTTATTTTATATAATGTGTTTTGTCTGTATGGCAATTTATGTGGGAATATAGCTTTTTTTTAATTGCTTCTAACATCCAGCACCCTGCTTTTTTTGGTTTTTTTTTTTTTTTATGTATGTATTCGTTTTTCCCTTACGATGTTTCAGGGAGGTTTGGGAGGGTGTGTTATAGTGTGAGGTCAAGAAGGGGGAGTGCAGAGGTCAGATTATAGCACAAAGTGAAAACCCACTCAGAGACGAGGCTCGAATGTGGAGAATTTAAAAAAAAAAACAAAAAAAACAGTATGTTGAGCCTAATCTAATGCAATTGCTTCGTTTCAAGGAGTGGGAAGCAGTCTTCCAATAGGCCAACAGCCAGAGCCCATCCAAATACTATACAAGAGCTCAGCCAAACAAATCTTCCCGTTTGGGTTCCTCCCCCGAAACACTCACCCTTTAGACCCCGTCCCTTCCCTCTCATTCCTCTGTTAATCGATAGAGCTTCTGGGTTCCTCTTGCCACTCACTTAAGGCACATTTCTTTTGCAACGCACGGCGCTGTAAGAACGAATAAGTAGATTTGCGTTGTTTTTTTGTTTTTTGTTTTTTAATGAGGGATTCAAGCACACGTCTGCTCCTTATCTGCTTTCACTTTGACTCAGTTGTTCAGGCCTGGTTTCTGTTTCCCGTGGCAGAGACCGACCCAGATGACACGTGTGGCTTCAGCGCTAGAAAAATAAGTCACCCCTTTGCTACATCCTATCAGATCGAAACATCAGCAGCCCTTAAGTTTCTGTTGCCATCAGCACCTTATGAGTAAAATCAAAAAATGTTGCACTTTTATTTGTCGTTAGATGTTAGGAGTTCTTGTTCTGTTACATGCGCTGCAACAAAGAGGAAGACGAACTCAGCTCTTAGAATTAGACGTTGCCCTCAGGCCTGACCTCAAAGCCCGGCCCGTCCGCCGTCCTTCCCCTCGGGGGTTCCTCCTGTACGTCAGACGGGAGCGTTCGACTGCAATATTTGTTGGGGAAAGCGGCGGTTTTGTAGACCCGCCCTCACGGTTCACAGTGGGCGTGGCGTGGTGGTGGCGGCGGGCTTTGAGACCAGGCCACGGTGCGACTCCGCTCATGCATTCAGGGCACACAGAAGACGGTTTACCTCCAGCATCGTACCAGCACACACCCAGTGATGGCAAACGGTGTGTGTGTCAGTGTTCCAGGAGAGAAAAATAGAAAAAATACGAAAAGAGCGATCAGAAAAGGGAGGAGGGGAGGTTGGGAAGATTCTGAGGTCATCACCATCGGCGTCGTTCTCTTCTCTAACCTCGACTGTGAGTCTGTTCATCATTATTCGTGTTGTTATTGTTGACATTTCTTTTTAAAGGTGGTTTATCTGTGTTTGAATTTGGCGGTTTTATGAAATGATACGATAATTTCATTGTTTCTGTTCTGTTTTGTTTTTTTTTTGTATATTTTGCACATGAGGAAAGGAACCAAATGTTACGAATATGATCCCAATTAGTTGATACGGTCTTAACAAGGGAAATGCAATATGCTTGTGTGTAAGTTGTTGTGCGTGTGATGTTGTGTATCACTTCCGGGTAACCAACTAAAACAAGTAAAATCGTCCTCCATGACTATTCTAACTCATGCGAAACGCTTCCATCACCGTATGTTGTTTAGATATCATAGATTATATTCACATTTATATTTTTACATTGGATTTTAGTCATGAAATAGAGTTGTATTTAAAGAAAAAAAAAAAAAAGGAGCCACCCTTTCGGAATGAATGACGGTGCTGTGGTAAATGAAGAATGATACTGCTTGAATTTATACAACGCTTACTATTGATGTACCAGAAAAGCAAAAAGTCTGAAAAAAAAAAAAAAGTTGCATGTCGCAGGACTAAGTTTCCTTTGGCCCCTCTTCTAGTGTGTGTAGTCGGCTGTTCAGATTCTACTTGTGTCCCTTCACTCCAACCAGATTTGTGAGCTGTTCAGCATTAGCCCCACCCATGCTTTAAATAACTGTTTTCATTGTATACACTGTGCAAGATGTGTGCCTTTATACTCCAAAATTATTTAATTTTATATTTTGTAATCTTTTTTTAAAACAAAGGTAAATGTTATTTTAATAAGAGGGTGTTTACTTTGACATACATTATTCCCCACTTAATTTCCGACCTTCTTTCGCTCCCGACACTTCTGTATTTGTCCCCGTTTAAATAAACCCATTCCGATGGTTGTTTTAACAGGCGGAGGTTTCCGTCACAGTGGATCTGTTTTCAGTGTGTAAATCGGAATCCGTCGCCGTCCTCCATATTGTGCGAGGACGGCGTCTGATAATAATAACCCCTCGTTTGTTCATGCTGGTCCTGCCTTTTTGTGTGTGTGGAATTGCATTGTGGAGTGTGTGTGTCGTGGTGGTGTTTTGTTGTGCTTGTTCTTGCTACTCGGCAGCGCCCCCTAACTGCAGGGGTCTGTCAGCATCACATTTAACCCCACTAAAAACAGATGCAGCCAGTTTTAGTGATTGGTTTTTTGTTTTTAACTGTTCAGTGTTTTACAACCCTTTAATGTACAACTATTCTTGTCTGACACGTTTCTGTTCTCTCCATGTCCTTTTAATGTAACCCAGTTAACATCTCTCAGCCTGTTGTTTTCAGGAGACATTGAGTCAGTGGTTCTGTTCTGTTCTTGCATCAGATGGGCTGTTGTGTTCCTCTCGTCACTCAGTTCGTAGTGTAAAGTGGTTGTGTCGCTAAAAACGATGAGGGAACACAATCACCTTTGCGTCTGCTTTGCTTTGTTTGACCCCCGGAGGCACAACTCAACTCAGTCTGGTGTAGGAAACTGAGCAGTGCATGCTGGGAGACTGACTTTTTTTTTTTTCCTCTCTCTCTCTTTTCCTTTTGGGAATTCATGTAACTCTGGAACTTGTGAGAGAAAGTGGCGGCGATGCCAGACGTAAACAGATGCAATGTAAAGACAATTACACACACGCCCTGCTGTTGTACATACAATGTCCAGTCCTTGCTTTTGTGACTTCTCTCATGAATGCGCTCTTAACCCCACCCGTCCCCACTCGGTCCTTCTAGTCAACCCGCTGCCACCACTAACTTGCCAAAAGCATCTTTGAGCAGTCAAAACTAGCGCATACGAGCTTGACGAACATTGTGTAACATAATGTGTCTGTTTGTTTCAACTGATTGTGTTTTTTTTTTTGGTTTTTTTTTGTACTGGGAAATGGGGCGATATGTGCATCGCTCATATGTGAACATGTCTACAGTAACAAGCTATGGCAGGCAGCCCTGTGTTCATTCATGTGGTTTATCAAGTGTTAAGGGAAAAATTTGACAAAATGGAAACCAGGCAGGATCTGCAGGGCCCGGAGCATTTGTTTTGGCCTTAAGTTTCAAAACTAGCACATTTTTAGCAGAGAATTGTAATTCTTACAGTAGATAACAAATTGGATTTGAATGCAAAGGTCAGCATACACCAGGCCACCAAAAATCCTCCTGCAGAATCTGCTTCGGTCTCACAACAGCCCAGCTTTGGAGAGGACTTGAGCATTAATGTGTGTGTATGTGTGAGTGTTTGTGTTTTGCTGTCTGACAATGGTTGGTGAGAGTTCCCGTTCAGTGGCAGAGAGGCCAAAATGATGTATGTTTATTGTTCTTCACATTTAATGATGATAATAATACACTCCATTCCATAAGCGTTCACTCAAACCAATTAAAGCACTTGTTCAGCTTAACTTAAGTCTGGAATCATGTCATTTTTCTGCTTCAGTTTCCTTTTTTTTTCCCCTAAACTGATGCTGTGTGTTTGACAGGACATGCATTAACATAGACAAGCACTGACTTCACCAACATTGTTTTTTGTTCTTTAGGTTTTTAACCCAGTTGTGTTTTTACATTTTGTTTAACTGTTGTTTGACATACAGAGGAAAAAAAAACTGTTAATATGCTACTCTATTTCTAAATGATGAGGAAATGTGCACCAAGTTGAGAAAATATTTTAATTGCTTTTTTTTCTGGAAACTGACGTAAAATATTTTTCCTATTATTTCTATGGTTTGTCTTAAATATGCCCTAAAAACGTAAATTAGGTTGATGGAATATTTCTTGAAATGGAGCAAAAAAACCGTACAAATGTGAAGCGTTACTGTTGAACTCTCATGGTTGCACATACTGCACACATAAAGGTCGTTACATATCGTCAAACAATCTGATTTTTTTTAACGCGTCAATTCATAAGTTACACCTTAAATTAGTTTTTTTCCCCAATGTGTGGTTTTTTTTTTACATTTTCATTTATGTCTAGATTTTTTAACCTTAAAAATTAAGCAACATGAGATTAAAGCTGATCGAGAATTTTTTAATCAGGTTTCCATTTTTTCCTTTAATATTTTGACGAATATATTTCCATTCTTCTAAATCGGTTCACTGCAGTAACTAAACGCAGCAGTTTGATATCAATGCGTTCAATAATTTTACCTCTTAGTGATTTTTTTTTTTATTTTATTCTAGTCTGGCTTGAAGGGGTAAATGGTCTGTTTATCATCTACTTTTCTTGACCTCAGTGTAAAAATCCATTTAATTTTCGTGAGTGGTTTCGTCTTAAATCTGACCTGCTTTACGTGGGCTTGTGGATTTCTTTGACATTGTTCATCATTTATTTATCGTTATCTCGTGAAGTCAAAATGATAAATCTACAACTAAATTAAAGTCATTATGTCTTAGTATTATACGTTAATATTTTCAGTTTACGTTTCTACGTGAGATTAGAAGATGAAACCGAAGAAAAGCACGTTGAAGTCTGAATATTCTAGAGGTTGGAGACAAATGCGCTTTAGTCTTGGTTCGTTAATAATGTATACGATCAATATCATTTTAGAATCAGCCGTTTGGATTTAATGCTTCCATTGGAGTGAAAATAAAGTTCTGTCCTCTGCGTGTGGAGGCTGTGATATCAAATGTATAAAGACGAGACGTGACGCGGCGTCGAGTGGAGTGAGGACGCGGCGCGCATCATCTCCGCTTCGGTCGGAGATGGAGGTTTTGTTCCTCGGCGAGGCGACGACACGGAGAACAACAGCCAACAACCCGTACAGCCGACGCACACAAAGAGCGGATCGCCATGTGCGCTGCAGCTGCTGTGTGCGCACTAACACACACTGACGCACGCACACATTTACGTCCACAGCTGAGGCGCAGTGGCAGGTTTCGGCCGCCAGGAGGCAGTGTGACCCATGCAACAGACCTCATCCATCCAGGTACGCTGCGTTAGTCTTATTTTTTTACTTTCTATTTTTTTTCTCTGCAATTATAGCCTGTATTGAGACACCAAATGAAAACCCTACATTGCCAATGTGCAGAAGAACATTTCAAAGCGCGTTTTGGAGGGAAAAGCGAGTTTTACCAATTTGTTTATTTCATTTCTTTTCATGCATCCATTTCAGTAGGTCCACAAAAGCATCATTTGGCCTGCAGGAGCTGAAGTGAAGCCTTAATTTAGGGATGTCTCGCGAGTCAGAGCTTCTTAAAGGAGAGGATGCAAATTCAGAATATTTAAGCATGTCTGCCACCCTGTCACTGAACTTGACCTTTGACCTTTCACCTATTTATAGAGGGCAATAGAGAAGAGCTTCCTACTCAATGAAATGGCAGGCTGGTTGTAAATGTGCTGTGTAGAAGTTGTTAAACAGATAATTAAACTCCAGTCTCTGGCAGGATTGTGGAAAAGCCTAGTTTAAAGATTATTTATTTTATATTAAAAAGACATTTATTAGATTTTCATCTATTTTTACAAACTACAATAAAGGCTGTAGTTACAAGTCCTGTTACTACTAACATACACGTTAAATCAATTGTTATTAAATGACATTATTAGTGTGCAATCAAAGGGCTTATAGAAACACACATTAAAATGCTGCTGTTTGATTAAACTGTAAAATTTACTGTAAAGCCGTACATGTCGGGTACAATCAACATGCTTACATTGTCATGCTGGCTGGTAGTTTTCTAGACGCTCCAGGAGGACTTCCGAGTATCCGGGGGAGTAGTACCTGAAATTATGCACACAAATACACTGTAAACGAATGACACATATCTACTTTTCCCTCCAAGTTTACCATTGTTATTCAGATTGTGCTGAATGATGCTTTTGAACATATTTTTAATTATCTACACTGAATTTTTCCACATTATGAATGCTGAATCTATTTAACTTAAGCTCATTTTGTTTTCCATCTCAGTAATATTCCATCTCAGGAACTAGGACAGGTTTGACCGGGTAGAGCTCAATCAACACATAGATCTGTTGAGCTCTCTTATGTCAGAGTAGGATTTTCTTGTGTGTGACGTACCTGACTATCTCTTCGGGGAAACAGCTGTTTATGGCGTTGATGTACTCCTGTAAAGGTGAGCCGGGCTCTGCTTGGATCTCTTGCACTTTCTTCAGGCCTCCGCTGGTCACAAACAGACGACGAGCCTTACTGTCATGAGGCAGCACCTGAACAGACCAGGGAGGGATTTACAGAACATTCAATCACTGTCATGTTTCCACAGAGCAGGATGTCTACTGAAGGTGTGGACTTATTCCTTGTACCTTGCTGAACTGGCAGACCACGTGTTTGAGGATGTTGGAGGGCGTGTCGTACAGGAGGGGCTCCAGACTGGGCAGGTGGGTGCATTTCTGCAGGATGCTCTTCAAAGCCTTCTTACTCTGCAGCGAAGAAGACACTAAGTGAGTAAGACGTAGTGATTCATGGAAAAGGATGGAAACTGTCCCCATGTTTCAGGATTTTATCTATGATTTTTACCATGACTTTTAATCCCCGCTGACCTCTGACATGAAGTACAGTAAAAACAGGAGGCATTCAAGACCCTGGATAGAACTAAAAAGTATTAATACTGCACTGTGAAAATGCCTCACAGGTATGCAGCCTGACTATAATCAAAAAAATGCACTGAAAATATGAGAAATATTCCCATGTAACTGCTGATATGTTTTATATATATGTACATATATAATTTATTCATTATTACTCATGTGTTCATGTAAAAAGATTTTACTGTTGTAGTTGGATGAGATGGTGTCATAGACTGCAACCAAAAGGATTCTGAGGCTGATTATTTTCCTCCATGAATTAATAATTTGATTTTGAAAAATTCAAAATTAAAGTGAGAAATGTTCATTTCCCCTGACATATAGCCTAAGTCACAGAATTATGTAACTATGTGGTACTGTTGTTGAAAAATATATCAGAACTGTATATTTATTACAGTCTTAATAAATATATGTTCACAAAAAATAATTACATAATCACGCCTATTCACAGCGTTTATTTTGTGTAACTAAGAGTGCAATCTAAAATAACAGAACGTTCTAAAATAAAATAAATTAAAAGAAACAGAAATAAATTTCTGATGTTTCACGTAAAATGACTGAAAATGGTGGCGGATTATTATTTTGCTGTACTTGTAAAAAAAAAAAAAATTTTTTAAGTTTACTAGGTTCATTTATATAAACTCCATACATCTTTTTCTAATATGATAAACTTGCAAACGTGTTTTGTGCAAATATCTTGATTTTTACGTAGAAGCTTCAAGCTGTAAAATCATGCGTGTTTGCCTCTGGACTATAGTGACAAGGCAGCAGAAAGTGTCGTGAAAAGAACACGAGTGACCGTCCAGAGGTGACGTCACAGAACATCTCCTGCCTTGCTCTGCAGGTCCTCGGAGCTGTTGGCGTCCAGGTACAGCTCCAGCAGCTTGGGCAGCAGGTGGGCCATGGCCACAGCTTTGGCGTGTTCAGGGGTGTGGTGTCCGATCTGTCCCACGGACCACACCGCGGCCGCCTTCATGTGCTGCTCCGACTCCTCCGACAGGCACAGGGCCAGCTGGGGCACCCCCTGCAGGACAGGAGGACGAACAGCAGCACAGCACAGCCCCCATCAGTGTGCGTGACCTACATACCAAACCTGCGGGAACGTCGCAGGTTCTATAGTGGCAGCTCATAGAACCAGGAAAGAACCCCCCCCACCCCCCCCCCTCCCACATACACACACACACCTTGGACAGAATGACAGCCATGGCCAGGTTCTCACTGTGAGCCGCCACGTATCCCAGCATCATGATACCAGGCAGACGCAGGTTCCCACTGCTCTCACCCAGGTAGTCGATCACTGCCACCATCCCACCGCAGTTCACGATCACCTGGGACAGCTGCATACACACACACACACACACACACACACACGGGTGTTAAACATAAGGCCCGCGGGCCAAAACCAGCCCGTCAAAGGGTCCAGTCCAGCCCGTGGGATGAATGTGAAATGCAAAAATGACACTGAAGATATTGATATTAACAATCAAGTGTGTTAAACTCATCTTAGTTCAGGGGTCACATACAGACCAACATGATCTCAAGTAGGTCAGACCAATAAAACAGTATCAATACTAAGAAGTACAATTACATGAAAATGTTTACATCTACAAACTACCCTTTCACAAAAAATGTGAACAACATGACCAACCATGAACAACCTGAATGTATTTAAGAAAAATAAGTGCAGTTTTAACAATATTACACCTGTTACTAAACATTTTGTGCCTTTGTAGATCCACTGGTATCTGTAAGCTGTAATGTTACTGTTAAAACTGCATACTTTTTTTTAAAGAAATTTCAGATTGTTCATGGGTGTTGATGTTATTCACATTTTAAAGGATAGTTTGTAGATGTAAACATTTTCTTTATGTGGGCCTAATTTTACTTTTTTCCCCACACTAAAACAGAGAAAAGTTTGGAGTTGACATTATTATTAGGTTATTAGTTGGACCCCCCCAGGTCTGTGCCTTCAATGTGTGTGTGTGTGTGTGTGTGTGTGAGTGTGCATTCACTACCTCTGGTGTGTGTTTGACCACCTCCCTCATCAGGGTGGCCACATTTTTCCTGACATATTCGTCGGGGTCTTTGAGACAGGCCACTGCTGCAGGGAAGATCTCCGCCTCGATCACCATCTCGGCCAGGCTGAACGAGTGTTTACTGATCTGACTGAGGGCTGAAAACACCTGCCTCTGGAAAAGACCCAACGTTAATAGGCTCATTTTTAAAGACTGAACATACTGTATTGTTGCTATGTGAAAAATCCAAAATAAAATATTTTATAAAAGAACATACTGTAAATATCATTTTCATATTACAGATCAGAGGCTGTATTGAACTGTCCTGCTATCAGTGTGTTTATTATGGTTTATATCTGGCCTGAAGGTTTTTAACATTTAGACTGGAGGTCAGAATTAACTTAGATACATATATACATCTATTTTCTTATCCTCTGTATATAAACAACTTGTACTGTTATATTTTATATTATACATTTCACATATATACATATATATTTATTTTATTTATTTTTTACTTCTTTCTCTTTTTATATATTGTGTATTTCCATGTATATTTGCACTGGAAGGAGTAGCTCTCCAATCTTGTTGTACACCAGTATAATGACAATAAAGGGCATTCTGATTCTGATTCTCTGATTCTGATTCAGTACCTTATTCCAAAACAGATTAATTATTTTTCACCTCACAATTCTACAAACAATACCGCCTAATAACAAAATTAAAAAAAATGTTTTGCAAATTTATCAAAAATAAAAAACAATACCAACATGGTAGTCGTTGCTCAATACTTTGTTGACGCACCTTCTGCAGCAGATACAGCCTCAGGTCTGGTTTTGGCCACTTTCTCCCATTCTTGTTTGCAGAACCTCTCCAGCTCCATCAGGTTGGATGGTGGAGCGTCAGTGCAGCTGTTTTCAGATTTCCCCAGAGGTGTTGAATGGGGTTCAGGTCTGGGCCTTAGATACTGCTTTGTTTTCCTGGCTGTGTTCAGGGTCGTCGTCCTGTTGGGCCCAGTCCGAGGTCCAGAGCAGGATGTCTGTGTAGATGCGTGTATTCCTGATGATCCACTGTGGGGGTTGGGGTATCTGAGGGTGTTGGGCAGGAGATGAGCGGTGCATGGGTTCCTCCAGACATGATACTTTTCAGGACAAAGAGTTCAATCTTTCTTTTATCAAACCAGAGAATTTAGTTTGTCTCAGACTCCTTCAGGTGCCTTCTACTGGGGAGGGTCTCCGGTCTGGACACCATACAGGTCTGACTGGTGGAGTTGTGCACAAATGTTTGTCCTTCTGGAAGGTTCTTCTCTCTCCAACAGCACGAGTCCTAGTGCTTCCAGTCTTCTTCCATTTACAGATGATGGAGGCCATTGTCCTCACTGAGACCTCCATACAATCCTGTCTCGGAGTTTCTACAGTCCATTCCTTGGACGTGATCTCTTGGTTTGTTTTCTGACATGTACTGTCAACTATCAGACCTCACACAGACTGACAGGTGTGTGTTTTTCCAAATCATGTCCAATCAACTGAATCCATCACAGGTGAAAACATCTGAAGCATGATGAGCGGAAACAGGAAACACCTGAGCTCAGCGCTGAGTGTCACGGCAAACGCTGGGAATACTGATGAAGCCTACGTGTTATATTTGTTTTTTATTTTAATAAATTTGCAAACGTTTCAAACTAACAGTTTTCACTTTGTCATTATGAGGTATTGTGTGTAGAATGGAGGTAAAAATGAATTTAATCTATTAAGGTCATCTAAGGCCATGACTAACTAACTAACTAACTAACTAAATAAATAAATAAATAGTGTAGCGCTGTGAATATTGAATGCACCGTAACTTAACTTTGGAGTACTTGTCATTTTTGTCCAGAGTTTCAGAAACATTTAAACTGCAACATAATGTTTACGCAACACTGGACTTCACTATGTGATATTTTCAAGGTGACTAAAAATAAAAAGAATATTTTAAGTTTAATTCTTTGTGAACGAATGTCACATCATCATCAGGAAAGAACAAAAAGTCGGATTAAAAAAAAAACTCAATGCGAAAACTCTACTAGTGTTATTAAAGTCTTACCTTCAGTTTGGCGTCCGGGTTGAGGATCATCTGCGCCAAGTGCGCAATGGCCCCGGTGTCCACCACAGACTGGGCCAGTTCCGGTGAGTGTTTGGCGATATCACTCAAGGTGGAGGCTGCGATGCGTTTGAGGGACAATTCCGGTTCCAGAAGACACAACACCAGCACCGGAACCGCACCCGCATCTACAACCGCCTGGGACAGCGCTGCGCAGTCGCAGAAGCCGGTGGGAAATAAGAGAATGTAAAACAGAAGACACGAGTCCAGATACAGAGAGGGGGGGGTCATGTCTGTGGTCCTTACATGCGTTATGTCGGGCGATGTATCCCAGAGCCCAGGCAGCAGCCTCCTTCACCCCGGGGTCAAACTCCTCCAGGCACAGAACCAGGGCGTCCACCCCCCCGCAGCCCACCACGGCCTGGGACAGCTCTGGGGAGTGTTTGGACACGGCACGAAGCACAAACACAGCCGCCTTCTTATAAAACCTCTGCACGACACACACACACACACACACACACACACATCAGCTGTTCGGCCCATATTCATTCACACCGTCTCAGAAATGATCCTCATATTTGACGATTTTTCGTTATTTTTACGCACTGACGTCACTTAACAGCAAAATGTGATTAAATACATCTCCAGAAAACAAAAACAAAGAAAGAAGAGGCGAATAGTGGTTAAAATGTAACGTTGATATGAAATGTGTGTTTTGAGTCACCAGTTTACAGATTACGCATATCAGTCTTCACACCCTGGTTTATATGAGAAACATGAAACTACATGTGAAGGTCTGTTTGTCATGGCATTGAAAATTGTGCAACAAAGAAGTTAACTGGATAAAATGGAACTGCAAGGTTAATAAATGTCATTATAATGGTTAAACACTACTACAATAATTTAATGTGTGTGAGAAAATACATCACCCACTGAGTAATACCATGAGCTCTGTGATGGTTATTTTAAGATCACGTGTTATGTTTCTAAAATGTTTAGATAATTTCTTCCGCATATTTTATGGGGTTTTTCAGGTTTATGGTTTTAATAGACGGCGGTGGAGCGTCTCAGAAAACGATCATCCTGGAGATCTTTGCATATTTATATGCTTCTAAGTTTTTCAGGTTAATCTGAAGCTTTGTGAGGAGGTCAGTAAAGGCCTGCAGCTATCCCATAGTCGATAATGTCAAACTTGTAGAATTATAGTATGTAGTCAAATTCGCATGATTTTTTTTTCTTGTTATAAGTGATATGAGGAGGATGCAGAAATAAAAAGACCATGAGTCTCACTTATCGAAGACCCTGCCCAGTGATACTCAGTCTGCCATTTTATGAATACTACAGTGGTAGAGAGAAGATGGAAATGAATAGATAAAAGGAACACTGTCCTGTGCTCGGAAAATGGTTATTTTGGACAGGTTTGGTCACCTTCAACAAATATTAGACATTTTAGATAAAATATCATTATTTTCTGCAATTAAGGGGATGAATAGATTTTTTTTTATATACGTGCATGCCTCCATGTTAAATCCTCCAATCTAATATATAATGATTATATATAATATAATAATTCTACAAAGTGCAGATTATGCCATTTTAGTCAATAAACTGAAAAAAACATGGCGACCTAAGTTTTAAGCTTTTTTTTGTTCCTGACATGATTTCACATTTGGCAAAAGCTGCATTGAGTACATCTCACAATAAAGACATGTATTTACTGACGAGCGGTTAGAATTAGTGCAGATTTTACACCAGTTTTGAAGCAGATCCCAAAAAGTAAAATACATGTATAATTATGTCAATTTGTTGAGATTAAAGACTTCATTGTTAACCTTCCTGCCCTCCATTCTGAGCCTCTGAGTGGGCTGATGAGACAAAAGGAGAAAACAAAGCCTCGGGTGCTCTCCACTGTAAAGGGCTCTCAGGTCTGAAGGAGCCCCTGTAGGCGAACTGCCAAGTTAACCCGAAAAACCCACTCAGGACGCGCAGGGTGGCAGATGTCTGCACGCGCGCACCGCCTCCTCACATCCAGACCTGACAACCTGCAGATGGCTGCAGCTATGCGAGGTAAATACAGAGGAGGGGAGGAGAGGGGGGGGGTACTGACGTTGTTGGCGGCCAGGGAGTGGACCAGCTGGGGCAGGATGTCCTCCCTCACCACGGCCTCGGCCAGGTCGTCACTGTGGTCCGCCAGTCGACCCAGAGCCAAAACCGCCGTCTGCTGGATACTGGGGACCACATCCAGCATCAGGGGACGCAGCAAGGACATCACACCTGCAGGAGAGGCGGGATTAAAGTCCTGAAAGTACCCACGCAATGGTGTCTACATCTGGACTGTTGGTTCTCACCCGCGTTTTGGAGCATTTCGATGTTCTGCGGTCTGTTCGCCAAATCCGCAACAGTTTGCACAAACTGCATCCGTGATTTCTGATAGTTCTCGAAAGCTGCAAAGTACAGGCAGTGACGATTAGCTCCCTTTAGCTAGCTTGTGTTTGTTTTATTGATCCACACACCTGCTCAACCTCACCTTGGACGATCTGCCGTTGAGTCATTTGGTAAATTGGTGAAAAAACGTTTCCCACGAAGGACTTTTTCCGCGCGTGATTTCGTTTAATTTGCAAAGAAAAAAAATGCACATGAGTGGACTGTTACAGGATGCGGTGCCTCATTTCTCCAGCCGTCTCCAGGTTTGAGTTAGTTTTTTTTGTTGTTAGTTGTTCCCATGGCAACGCCCTGGCAGCGCTAAGTCCCGGCTCGGCTGCCTAGACAAAGATCGTCTACTGCGAAGAGGGGTCACTCGGTACATTCTGTCCAGTCTCGCAGACATTTTTGTCTCCGGAAAAATGAGCAGTGTGAGACCTCTGTGCTGTTTTCCTCGTCTGGGTCGAGTCTGTCTCTTTTTGTTCCCGCTAAAAAACGACCACAAGTAGCATCACTATTCATCGCGATCCGAGGAAAAAGAAAAGTGGAACCTGATGAGACTGTGTTGGGAAAATACAATTCGATGTGTTCATTGCACAGCACAATGAGAAAGTGTTTTAGTAATTTATTTTTAATTTTTTTTAGCCTGTCTTGTCTGACTACTGGTGTCCTCAGATGACCTGCCTAGACACCTTTCACCCTGTTAACCATGTTTTGGAAAAATTAGAAGCTTAAATGTTCAGCTATTTGATCAAAAATAAATTGTAAAACATAATGGATCGCAAAGTATAGCTCGTCTTGGTGCTGTGGACTATGAATATAATGGGATACGTGAAGCATGTGTTAAATTAAAAAAAATAAATAAATAAATAAAGGACATCTGCACAATAAAAAAAGAAAAATTAAAAAAAAGCGCACATCTGTAATATTAGCTGCATTTTCTGGTCGTCTTTCCTTCCTTCCTTTCATTTTGTCATGTCCTATCACCCTGATTTATCTATTAAGCGCTCATGTATCGGAAAACAACCATCTGCACTAATATTTGCAAACCCAGCTTACATTTCTTTTAATCGGTCATAATTATCACGATATAACTGCGCAAACAACTGCCACTCAGATAAATACAAGAAACATGTCAGGTATCATTTCGATCAAGAAATGTCTTTTTTTTCCCCCTGTATATTCTTCACAATTTAATAGTAAAAAAAAATACCCATAAACTTTCGTTCTTCTTATAGAAATTTATCAGTGATATACTTGTATTGTTAAAGGTGTATCACAAAGAACAACCACGCATGCTCCAGTACTTTCAGCTTAATTCAGGCTTTAATTGAGTGGTTAGAAGAATAGCTATAAAATCAGATTTCTGTATTTTTTTATATTTATTTATTTGATTTTTTTATTATTTGATTAAGTGATTTAATGGATAGGTTAAAATTGTGAGGAAATGAGGCGGATTATTTGCAGTAAAAAGAAAAAAAAATTCAGGTCATCAATCTGAATAAATGAATGAATGAATAGCCTACATGGCGGTGAAGTTATTTGACAAATGATTAAACTCAATTATAAGTAAAGAAAATAGGCTAATGTGGTATTTTTTTAGCAGAGAAAAATTAAATATTCTAATTTTATTTAGTCCTTTTATTTACTTCTATAGCCCATGTGCTTGCTTTGTGTCTCTATAGTAAAAATAAATCGATAAAAAACGATCTTAACAGACGTAAATGCACTGTATTCAGACACAGAACTGTTTCCTTGTGGCCTTTTAACTGAGTTATTCCATCACTGACATCTGGTGTTTTGCACCGTCTGTCCACTTGAAATAAGCTGTTTTCAGAAACACAAAACAGCCTGGTCGATCCGACAAAAAAAAAAAAAAAAAAAAACAGACTCAGAATTAATCTGTAAGTGTAAAATGTTTTATTTAGATGTTTTATACTGTGCAACAGTAACAATACAATAAGTTGTCATACAATCGAGCGATACAAATACGTAAAACACGGGAGACATCAAAACATGGTCATTGAGCATGAAATGGAGCTGAGAAGCCCAAGTCATTCCCTCAGAACAGAAGGGGAGAAGAGATCATCGCTGATTAAATATGCATTTTGTTTTTATTTACACGTGGATTCTGGAAATGCTTAAAGACGTGGAGAATAAGCAGTCAGATTCCACTGCAGCTACAAGAAAACGGATTTTTTTTTTCCAAGTTAAAGGCAAAGTAAAGTTGTTTTCCTCCCCCCATAGGCCTAAGCCAACAGCACTATTATTATCATTATTATACAAAGTTCTTTCCTCAGAGAACCACCCGTCAACATGATCCACGTCTGCATGGGGGAAAACACGCAGAATATTCGGCCGTCATAAACCAAGTGTTATGAGCATGCATGTCTGAACTGACCTGGAAAACACCCCAACGCACAGGAAACAGTCATGAAAGACACGTGTAATTGGAAATAAAAAGTTAAAAGAAAATATAAAAGACTATCTTCAGTCACTTCTGTAAAATAAAGATGTAAATAAATGCTTGTCCTTCCTTCCCACGTCCGCACATTGAGAATGTCTCCTTTCATTTTTAACCTCATTCCTTTTATTGAAATGTCTCTGATTCCACTACGTTTAAACTTACATGATGCCATAATATTTAGAACAACAAAATGGACAGAGAAAGAGAAAGAAAGAGAGAGAGAGAGAGAAAGAGAGAGAGAGAACGTCGTCTACACAATGGCATGAAAACATTTTTTAGCTGAGCGGGAGTCTGGCGTTGGCTGGTCCGGTCCGGTCCGGTCCGGTTCGTCATCCGGAAGTCGTGGAGGATCCGTTCAGGGTGACCTTCCGCGCTTTGCCGCCGCCGGTGTTGGTGCTGTTTCCGGCGGAGAACTGGGTGAAAGGTCGCGGGGGGTTGAGCGGCAGTGGCGGCGGCGGCGGCGGTGGGGGGGCGTTGGTGGCCGGTGTTCCGTTAACGGGGCCGTGCGGGAGCTGCGGGTGCGGGGACTGGGCCGGTGTTCCGGGGCTCGGCAGCGACGAGGACGTGGACGTGGACGGGGCCCCGGCGGGACTTCCGGCTTTGTCGCTGGCGGAGTCGCTCTCGGGTCCGGATCTGCTGGCGTTGTTCTGACCCTCCTGCTGCGCGTGGCTCACCTTCATCTTTTTACAGTTGGGTCGGACCCGGTACTTAAGGGGCAGGGGTCCGTTCTGTGGAGGAAACACGTCACACTTAACCCACTTAAGACCTCGACAACCACTGGTGACCTTAAATCTTTCTATACAAGTTCATTTATTTATTGTTTTGTTTTCATTTGTTCAATTAACTCATTTTTTTTCTTATTTAAGCTTGCTGTCAATCATCTTAATGTCTTGGTATGTCTCATGTTTTGTATATAATGATGTTTATGTTCTATATATGTTCTATTACCTAAAAAACAATAAATTGGTTGAAGAAAAAAAAAAAAAAGACAACCACTGGTGACCTAAAGCATCCGCTGATCTAAAAACTTCTATCAATACATGCAAATACTTCCGGTCAAATGATCTGGATTTGATCACGTGGATGATCATAAAAGTAAACAAAGGTTATTATAACAAAATGGAGAAAAAGTGACTTTTTCAGCAAACCCTCAAAGTTCTAAACAGCCACTGGTGACTAAAAGCACCTATTGATCTAAAATGTTTCATAACTTTTCATCCACTAAATCTATCAATAATCAATCACTTTAGTAATTCAGGTAAAATGCAGTTTCTGAGCTTTTCATTGTCATCAGTTATGATCCATTTGGATGTTCACAGGTTCCACAGTGAACATGAAAACATCATCTTCTGCAACATCGATTCTCCACCAAATACACATTTCTCTACATTTTGTTATATTGTATATTGTTTTTCAATAAAATGAGGTAATTTCCTATATTTAATTTACTGATCACGTAGAAGTTCATAAAATCTCATAGTAAATTCAAAGGTCATTTTATTAAAAACAGAAGAAAAAAAAACTGAAGAAAAGTGACTTTTTCAGCAGAATATATCATTAACCCTCAAAGATTTGAAGAGCCACTGGTGACTAAAAGTATCTACTGATCTAAAATGTTTAATAACTTTTGATTCACTAAATCTATCAATAATCAATCAGGTAAAATGCAGTTTCTGAGCTTTTCATCGTCATCAGTTGAACATGAAAACACTATCTTCTGCAACATCAATTCACCCCAAAATACATTATACAAATACAATATTGTCTCCTGTATTTTGCATTTTTCAGTAAAATATATTTTAATTTACTGATTATGTGGGTGTTCGTAAAAGCTCAGCATAAATTCAAGGGTCAAAACAACAAAAATCACATCAATATCAAACAGAAAACTGAAGAAAAAGTGACTTTAGTAAAATATGATCTAAAACAGTCACTGGCAACCTAAATAATCCACTGATCTAAAATGTTTAACAACGTATCCATAACTTCTATCAATGCATGTGAAGAATTCAGGTAAAATGTAGTTTCTCAGCATCAGATATGACCCATGTGGACGTTCAGAGGTTCCATCGTGAACATGAAAACACCATCATCTTCTGCAACATGGATTCAGCACAAAATACATTTTTCCCTAAATTTGTCAACATTTAGGCTTTTATATTATCCTCTCCTGAATTTGGCATTTTTCAGAAAAATAAGGTCTTTTCCTATATTTAACTTACTGATCATGTAGCTTTTCACAGAACTAAATTCAAATATCATATCATAACAGCAATACAAACTGAATAAAAGCTGACTTTTTCAGCAGAATGACCTAAACGGCCACTGGTGACTAAAAGCAGCTACTGATCTAAAATGTTTAATAACTTTTGATCCGCTAATCCTGTCAACACAACTAAATAATACATTTCAAATGCAGTTTCTCAGCTTTGTATGGACATTCAGAGGCTCCACAGTGAACATGTTCTACAACATTTGATTGACAGATAAAACCCATATAGTTTAACAAATGACAGTGGTTGGACACACTTGTTGCATTCAGTTAATGAGATATTTTGCTGAAAAGTGACCTTTTCTTTTCTTTGAACCTTTGAATTTACTGTGATCTTTTACATCTCAAATTAAACAAAGGAAAGCACCTGAAAAATGAAAAATGAAAACACTTGGAAGAGGATTAAAAAATGTAATTAATTAATTTGGAAGGATTAAACTAAATGTATTAGAAGTTCGGATTTGCAGGTGCATGTGCACAACTTAAAATAGGCTACACCAGGGAAAACCTGCCATATCCAATTAAAAATTATAGTAAAATCATATAGGCATCAACAGCATTTTCTAAAATTATCCAAGGTCAACACCTATATGCAAGTTTAATTTTATACATTAAACAAATTAACAAGAATGAGGCTGCTTAAAAAATGGACTGATACACAAAGGTGATAAGACAGATTATGAACAGAAAGAATAACTAAAAGTGGTTAAAAAAAACATACAACAAAATAAAATACAATAGAAAACTGCAGGATCAGCCTCTACACATGTATCATAATGCAAGTATAATTCTAAAAGGGTCAAAATCCTCATGCTGGTGGTAACAAATATTATGTATAATATTATGTATAGTAAATGATTTATCCATATATTTAATATAAGATGCTTGATTGAACCAGTTTAACTCTGTCTTTAGAGCTCTCTTACCCGTCTCCATGTGTAGATATACGCTATATCCATTAATGTGTAGTAATCTTTTAGAGGTTCGTCTTCATACATGACTTCAACCTGGAGAGAAAAAAAAAAATCAATGCTAATTTTCATTTTAAAAAAATTAAAAAATAAAAAAAAAAAAAACAGCAGAGTTCATATTTCTGAATGAATTTGAATATCTCTGTTTTTATGGGAGGACAAATTATTGTAAAGTGATTATTTTACGTTGGAAAAAATACATAAATAATGAATATTTCAAGCTGACCTGATAGGTATTTGGGATGTCCATTTTGCTGCGCAGGAACTTCCTCAGATGCATCACTGTCATGGCTGCTGGACACTGAAGGTACCGCTTATTTGCCACCTGCAGGTCAATAACACACCATATATAACATAATGTACCTTTTACAATGCATTTGATAGAGTCTCTGTGTTGAAATGCACAAATACTGTTGTGTTTCCGAGGGGTAAAAAAAATAAATATACACAGAGTTTACAACAAAAACACCAAGTTAAATAACTAATGTGTTTAAAACTTATCTGAAATAATGTAGAATAATCAGAATCATCTCATTATACCTGATCTTTAGACTGTTTGTCTTCGACTCCGCCTCCCATTCTGCACAGAAAAAAGAAAAAGGAATTAATATATTTGCAGCTGATCACAAAAATATCTACTGTAATAGAAAAATAAAAACCATCTTTTTCATGGTTCTTGTCTTTATGATCATCCCTTTTGGATGGAAAACACATGTGACATCTTTCTATTTGTTGTTACAGTTCTTGAATCTTTCATTTGATCCACTTATGACATATTCATAGACGATCCATTAAAAATGTTTTGCTTGTGTTACAAAGAACCTGGTCAGTTTCTATCAATGTTATTGATTTGCATAATGAAATGAAGCAAATAATAATAAAAGAGAAAGAAAATCTGATTTATACACATTAAACCGAAAAGGAATTACTGGTGAAACACCAATCTGGACAAAATAAAGGTGTATTTAATAGTTTATCAGTGATTTCAGGGCAGATTTGGTTTAACATTCTTACAACAGGACACTGAGTGATAAGGACTGGTTTGATTCTTTTCAATTAGAATCTTTTTGGAGACAATGTCTTTAATGTAATAATCCAGTGAAAATCTAAACAGAAAAATAATCAGTATGCACACTGATGGATGTTCATTTTACTGTAACAAAAAGCACAACATGTTTTCAAACAAATATGCTCTTTGATTCATTCACATTTATTCTATTTTATGAAGCACAATATTTTTATATAAATGTGCGATTATATTAATGCGGAAACTAAAATGTAGTAGATGTGATATATGCATCATCTCACCTGCTCTGGTCAAAGAATTCAATGGAGAGGCTGATGATTTCATCATCTGTGATTATTCTTTTGTCCTCATCTGCCACCTCTCCTCGGTCCTCATTTGATCCATTGGAGGCTTCAGGAAAAAGAGACACGACGATTCATTTGGAAAGGCAAGAAAAAAAATTGTTGTGTAATAAAAAGTGTAAATGTCATTTGGCCATTTTAAGCTATTCAATAATAAATGAGATTATTTATTCACCATCGACAGGATGCTCTGCATAAAAGTCTCTCCTCCTCTTCATTTCATCTAAAAACATCAAGAAAAAACAACAGCATCATAAGTCTGTTCACTCTCACCTTCATAAAGCCCATTCACATCTAATATTGAATGCACCAGATGTTGGATTATCAGAAATATCTGAAAACCAGGGGGAAAAAAAACATGAAAATAATAACACAGAGGCAACAGTGAGGATATATTATCCCAAAACCATGTGTCTTTAATATCTGCTATTATTTTCATTGCTGATAAGGGGATTTAACAGCATCAAGTGGTAAATAGAACACAAAGGCAACGCTTTACACTGCAACAGTAACAGCTGATACCAACTCAACGCTGCCTTTTCAATAGTTTACATTTAGTGTTAACAGTTCAGTTCATATCATGGATGAGTTCAGATGAGAAAGAGTCCACAGAAAGGGAAATGAAAGTAAACCGGACGTGTCGGTGTGAGGATCTTACTTTTAAAGAGGCCGGGGACCAGCTTGTACACAATGTCCTGTAGAGTTTTGTCAGACCTTGAGAAAGAAAAATAAACTTCAGTCGTCTGATGTGGAGACAAGAACTGGAAACATTTGGAAATAAAAGAACTAAAACAGTCTGGCACAGTGTGGCCGGTTTTTTTTTTTGTTTGTTTGTTTGTTCTGTTTTGTTTTACTGAGATGGAAAATAAATATACACATGTTAATAAATGCTTTGGTAAAACATATTTTCTTCCACTTCAACGCATACATGCAGCTGTATGGAAAAATCTGAAACTGGTCTGTGAGTGTTTCTCAATAGAATCAAACATCTGATCTAATTTTTCAGAAGAAACAAACAGGAAATGAAGACCTTTCACCCTGTATGTACTGCCACTGTAAGAAATACTGGTAAAGAACACAAACTAATGTGAGCTCACTGAACCAGCCCTGTCAAATAACACAGTTTTACATTTAAATATATTTTTTAAAAGACATGGGGAAAAATAAATTAAAAGTGAGGACTTAAAATAAGCATAGGATGTGACAAAACATATAACAACAGTGTGATTCAGTCGAAAATGAACATTAACCACAGTTCTCACCTAATGTTGAGCAGAGGCTTGGTTTTGTGCACTTGTACATCACAGATGGGACAGTATTTGCTGGTTTCCAGGTAGCGCACGATGCACATTTTGCAGACTGCAAACCATACAAAAAGGAAAAAAAAACTTTTACCATTAGATGTAATCTGAGAGGAGATCCTCAACCTTAAACTGTGCTACTGTATTTCCATGTAAAACCTGGTACTGCTGGATAAATTACATTTTCTATTTATTATTATTATTTTTTTTTTTTTTTGCAGAGACACATGCAAGAAAAAAAAACTGTGGACTTCATGGAACATATTCATCCATTTTTGTGTTTGCTCACATGAGTGCAGACATTCGATGATGGTGGTGGCGTCGATGAAATATCCTCCGCACAGGACGCACATCAGGTGAGGATTGAGCTCCGTAATCTTTATCCTGGTCGTCCGATGCATGGTGAGAGGAAGGAACAACAATCCTGCACGGGAAAAAAAAACAAAACAAAACAACCAGTCAAAACAATGCGTGGGTGCGTGGAAGCATCAGGCTGCAGTTTTGTTTTACTGCGCAACTGGGAGACCATTTGGAGAAAGAGAGAGAGAGAGGGGGAAAAAAAGGCTGATGTTTGTTCGACTGTGTTAAAGCAACATCATCTTCTATGCTAATCCAGTCATAACCAAAGTGGGGGAGGTCCACGGTGGCAGATTGATGGAGTCACCGGACTGAGGCTCCGTGGATGATTATAAATCAATCACTGTCCTGAGGATCGAAGGAGCTCTGCGCGTGGATCAGAGTCCTTTAACACATGGACACACCAGAAGAGGACTGTCCACCAGAGACAACCGTAAACCCACGTCTACATTAAACAAACCGGGGCGCAGAGACCTGGGGGGGTTCAGCGAGTCCAGATCCGTGTATTCTAGATCAGCACCACGTGAGTCCAGCTGTTCTGGTGGAAATTGATAGAGATAAATCTGCCTGAAGTCTTCAAAGACATCCAACAAATAGGCTCAAATAAATCCGGTCACTTAACGCATCAAACACTTTGTCCAATAAATCCAGATAAAATGCGCATCTGTGTTATTGGCCAGAAATTACACCCCATAACCTTGCAAACCCTTTAAGATTCATTTATCCGAAAAGGTAAAGTTTCGGTGTAAAATAATATCGGACTCGTGGTCCGTGACGCCCCGTGGTGCGAGTGGGTGAACGCGGGGTGATGGGAGACACCCATTGGCTGCGTCAGGTGTGCCACATAGGCGACGGGGAAACCTGAGCGTTTCTATGGCAACTCCTTTGCTGTTTTAGCCCACATGGCTGGTCGCCAGTGACCAGAACCGGGCGGGGTCTCCAACCAAAACAACAACACGGGAGTCTGTCGGTGTGCGTGGCGGGAACGAGCGGGATCGGAGGCTCCCCGTCCCTCGGATCACGCAGCCGCTGGACTGCCAGGCTGCCGACAACACGGCTGCCATTTTGTAGAGGAAAAAAAAAAAAAAAAAGAAAAGCCCGTATCGGTTCAACGGGGCTGCGTGGGTTTTCCACCGACGGGGGACGAATGAAGCCAAAAATCACACTCGTAAACAACAGCGTGGTAGATGTTTGTGGGTGAGGGTTCACGGTGTCCGACTCGGGGAATAATCTCAGCTTTATTCTCGCTCGTGTTCTTCGTGGCGTGTGCGTGATAATCATCCGTGTGCAGCACCAACATGGCCAGGCAGCAGCGACTGCGCCGAAGTTGGAGCACACACGATCACACTTAGCATATTTAATATCGATAGTCGCGTTTAGTTCATTTGGATAAAGTCCACAGTTGGTGCGTATTTCACCCAAATACGCACAAAGCCACCCGAGTCCACACTTCAAGTGGACTTTTCCCTCCTTTAACCAATAGATCCGAGCCAAGAAGCAATGTATCACAGCAGCCTGGAAAATAATCATCCAATTTTATTACATATTATTGAAAAATGTCCTCTGAGGGCGCTTTTAAAAACATAACCTCCTGTCGCCCCGGGTCTAAATGTAAACCAGGATCTGGATCTAAAGGGTGACCTAGGAGATCCAGCCCACACACACACACACACACACACACACACTTTGGTAACTTCTTGAACAGACCCCTACTGAGACAGGTTATATTTACAGTCAGAGGATGCCTCAAACTTGGATACTGATGGATAAGGTCTACACATGGAGCCTGTTGCACCCTTAATCGATTGGCTGGTGTTTGGACAACTGCTCTCTGTGTCCTGTGGGAGCTGCGTGAACACTTTCTAAAGCCTCCAGTCTATCACCCACTCACATAAATCCAAATGTAAATGTAAGGTCAATGAGTGAGAATTCTACCATATGAAGGAAAACTAAGAGACAACAACCATGGACTGAATACACAGATGCAAAAAAACACTCTATGCATCATATATGTTTTATAAATGATGCGTTCAGGTACAGTCGGGGTTTGATACAGATTGGATGCACAATTAATTCAGACCCAACTAATCGACTAATTATCCAAAATAGCAACAGCACAAACGAAGTGACCCGCCATCCTTCATTTTCCAACCAGATCGAGCAGTTCCTCTCATAAAGGATCCCATTACTAGTACACCGACAACCAACAATAACCCAATTAAAATCGGCAAAACAAAAACCTCATCCAACCACCGCTGGACAAATCAGAACATGGAGAATTAATTAAATGGAGATAGAGAAGAGACAACATGACTCAGAACCAGTACAGTCAAAAACAAACCGGGGCTCATTTTCATGGTTCTGACACAAACTCAGGCTGGATTTACCACATCTACCCACAGCACGTGAACGCTGTCAACCTGGAAACCCGAGGGGAAAGTAAATACAGTAATTTTCCCCAATTAATCAGGCAAAAGGTGCGTAACAGCATCCACGAGTAAAAAGATAATTTACCCCAAGAGGGAACATCCCCGGTTCATCCCCGTCAGTGCGTTAGAGACACAGACTGAAGAACCACACGGTGCTCCAACCCCGTTAAAGTGAAAATATAGAAATCCATCATGAACATCAACAACAAATAACAGTCGATATTTTACTACAGACCATGTGAATTAAAGTCAAATTACCGGCACTTTGGGCTGAGACACAAGCAGCTCTTTGTACCCCTGACACACCAGTAGCCCTTATTTTTAACATGTCATAATAAAAAAAAAACCAACCATCTCTCATAATCAACATAATCATGGCACAATCCATAAACAACTATGGTGCGTTTATAACAACGATCCGGGGTTTATCAAGCAGGCGTCATGAAACATTTATGCACAATTGAAATTGGTTGCCCGCTTGACACATTTATGGGAGCAATCCAAGTTAAGTTAATAAATCCAACATTTGGCTCCAAACGCCCCAAACCCACATAAGACCCAATTCCCAACACCCTAAACATCCTAATTCTATAAATTGAAGGCGGTGTATGGAAATATAGGCGCATAAAGACCGTTTGGATCACTTGCTGCCGTTACCATCTCAGCCAATCCAGCCTGTTTCGACCGAGATCTCCCACTTTACATAAATCCAAACGACCCATTCCGTGCCCCATCCGCTTCCAAACTTATACGCACGCACGGCTGGACACTACAGCACGCGACATTGCGTGGTCGTGGGTCTTAATTCGCTTCTGAGTCCGTGTGGGGAACATCTTTTACGGGGGGGAAAAAGTGGTGCGCAGACACACACGGAGCTCCACGTCGGTGATCGCCGCAGCCACCGTTGAAAGCTCCACATCCACCGCTGGATCGGTACGGACAAAAAAACACCAAAGCACCCACCCGAAACCGCGCCTTCTCCGCCCGTTAGTTAGAGACGATATCGAAGAACACGTACCTGGAGGCTCGGCTGGGAATCGGTGGGTCTTGAGGCGACTAGACAATGAAAGTTGGGAGGCAGATCAGCAGAAAATGAATAGGAGCCGAGCCGCCATCTTGAAGCAGGCTGCAGACGCTGTCAGTGGCGGAGAGCGCACGGCGGACCGGAGCGCATTTCAGATGTGCGAATAAAAACTCCCTCTTTTCCTCGCCTCGTGCGCGCTCCGTGCGTATCCGAATCTCGCTTTCGGGAGAGACCGCTCGTCCGGCTTCGGCTCGGGAAGGCTTCCACTTCGGCACCGATAACTTTGCCTCCAAAATATCCGCTTCACCCCCAGTAAAATGCAGCAGTGTGTGTGTGCTCTGTGGAAACTGACACCGTCCCCAAAATGGCTTGTAGTTCGACCGCCCCGCTTTGGTCACGTGGTCTCTTGCTTAAGGGTGCCTAGGAATTACTGTCGGTGTACGCTGTTTTTTCCCCTCAATCTACTACGCATGATAGAAAATAACACACGAAAAACACACATGCACGTTTTTGGTGCTTTTAACCAAACGTGTCATGAAGCTTCCAGTTGTTATGTTTGATTTAAACAGAGTTGACACCGCTTAAGGGAGACTAAAAAATACGCAGCTTTCGGCGTATGCTATTCTGGTCTTTCTAATGTATGACGCATTATAAAAAATAACCCATAATGCATATTCATAAGGTTCCATGCGCTCATCTGCACAAAAAGACAAGCCGTGCGCAAACATACCTACTTTTGCTCTAATGGCATTGTGATTATGAGGGCGTCTAAAGAAGGCTACTGATGGTGTGTTCTTGTCTATCTGATGTTAAAAATAACACCAGCTCAAGCACTTACACACGTTCAAGTCTCTTTTCCCGTCCGATCCCCTCAGTAAAGCCCGTATCCCCCTGAGCTCCGACGGCACCAGGTCAGCGTTTGCGTTTTATTTATCTCCGCTGATCGTTGCGTTTAAGAACCGCGCGCTTGGTTAAAACGCGTCCAAGTGACAAATGGCTGTCAAGCCTTTGTCGCGGGCTGTCCTCCTGACATCTGCAACAACAACAACAAAAAAAAAAAAAAATCTGCAGCAACTTCCACTTGATGAATTGGAGCCTTTATCCATCGGCCATCGCCCTTGGAAATGAAGGCATCTCGGATGTTTATGGAATCTGAGCTTCAGCTGAGGTGCTTTGAACTTCCAGCTGAGGTGGACACACACGTCTGGAGAAAGGCGACAAAAAAAAGAGACCTGGAAATCCTCAAGATCAATTGGAGTCACGTATCTGTGGAGCGTCTTATATACAGTGTATATATATATACAGT
>JAPQRQ010000014.1:21145506-21160720 GCA_037367365.1 Apogon talboti | reverse complement strand
ACACACACACACACACACATACAAGCAGAGCAGAACATAATACAGACTATGTTAGAATAAAATACAAAATGTGTCTATAGTGAGGTTATCATACATCCATCCAATGCAACAAGTGTAAATTCAATGCTTTTTCTAAGGTTATTATCAAAAACAGGGTTTTTTTTTTTTACCTTAATTTGCTGTTCTGTTCCTTTTTTATTTTGCTGGCTTGTTATCTGCAAGGTTTGGGATCAGCAATGAATATTTTCACACCATTCCGTCCTTAATACTCCGTGTCAGCTCATTTTCATATGTGTTCAACTCTCTGTGTGTGTGTAGTGTGATTCAATAAATTAAAGAACTGGTCCTCAGTCAAAGTTCTTCACAGACTCCAGTCAAGGATATCAATAACTAACATCCCTTAAGTATAAATAAAACCACATGAAGCCATCATTACCTCATGATCCATCTTACATCAGTTCATTCATTAACATTACCTTGAAACAGTCCCTTTGTAGGACATTAAACTCAGACGGCTGGAGAGTAAAGAGTCTTAACATGGTCATTTATTCATGACGCCCAGTGACTGACTGTCAGTGTATTCACAAGGTGTAGTAAATAGATATAAAAGTCTAATTTTATCTTTGTCTCTTTATTCCTCTTTACTCTTGAACCTTTACCTCTGTCTTATACCAGAGAAATATATTGAGAAGGACATCCAAAGGTGTATAAAGCTCATGCATCCATTCAGTGTCATGATTAGCAGCCATTATCAGCAGCCCCAGCTGGTTGCCAATCAGACTCAATTATTCTGCAGTGAATCGACTAGCAGACAGTTGACCAATGACTGTTTCCTTTACGTAGAAACAAACACTAACCCTTCTCAGTCTGATTTCATTTCCTTCCCTTTCTGTCACTGCTTTCATTGATTGGCTCCTGCGCTTTCAGCTAGAACCTTTTTTTTTTTTTTTATCAACACCACCTTTTATTTTATTTCTACTGCTGTCTTCCACCTCTTCCTTGTGGTTTTTCCTTTTGTCCAAACATCCAGTGAGTTTTTTTTTTTTTTTTTTTGTACTTGTAGATGAGCAGTGATGAAATCTTGGATCCCTGCGGCAACAGGCATTCTGTGTATGTTTATGAGCATTCGTGTGTGTGTGTGTGTGTGTGCAGTTTTCGGGGCAGGGCAGTGTGAGCAGCAGTCTGATCCATACTAATGTTCATTGATAGGAAAATCAATGGTGCATTGATCCAAGACTTGGCTCTGAGAGAGGAGGGGGAGGTTGGAAGTGTGAAGACTGGTGAAACAGCAACAGAAAGAAGAAGAAGAAGAAGAAGAAGAAGAAAAAGAGGTGCAGAATGAACAGCTGAGGAAAAAAAAAAAGCAGTTGAGACCACTGTAGGCCTCTGTCTGC
The DNA here is from genome assembly GCA_037367365.1 of Apogon talboti. NCBI lineage: Eukaryota > Metazoa > Chordata > Actinopteri > Kurtiformes > Apogonidae > Apogon > Apogon talboti. The sequence goes on along the minus strand of JAPQRQ010000014.1, from coordinate 21,159,326 downwards.
ATATGACAGGGAGGAGATTGGAGCCATGGTGGCTGTTGTTGAGGGTGGCTAAGTATATGTGTGAACAACCTGTCGTGGCCTAACTATTCTCTTTTCTCTCTCTCTGTCTCGTAGAACTGCTCTTGAGAGTGGATGAACAAGCCTCAAATGGAACCTGAGAAGAAAAAAAAAGAGGAGAAAGAGAAGAGGAGAGGAGGAGGAGGAGGAGGGGAGGGAGAAAATCAATTTTCCCAGACAGAGGCAGGCTGGTCTAATGGAGGTCTAAAAGAAGAGGAGGAGGAGAGGACATATTTTCCTCTGATTACCTCCTGTAGCCTCCCTGGCAAACCTTCAAAGCCAGCATCGCCACAACGCTCTCGCTCATCCAACCTTTTTTCGGAGAAGGTATGGAGTCGAGATGCTGCTTTCACTCTGCAGCAATCAAGGCTCTGATGTTGGAAGCACAGTGGAGATGACAGATCCTATACGCAAAAATGACCGGTCTCCTCTTATTCGATTTGACTTGGAAACATGTCTTTATGAGCAGATACGTTCATATTTTCCTTTAAATCCTGAAAAACAGGATGTTTTGGAGCCAATCTGGTCTCTGTGTTGAAGTTATGTGACTGACAGAGAAAATGATTGAGACTAAACAGATAAAGGTTTCCATTTGGATGAAAGATGAATCATTTAAAAGTATAAAAGAAGCATATTTGGCACGACTGTCTCCACCGAATGAAGGAGGAAATCTGAAGTCCCCTCTGACGTCATATGACCAGGTTACTATGTTCAATTTCCTGCAAAAAGGCTGGACCACTATGAGTCGGCGAGTCGAGTCAACATTCGCTGTAATGCAGAAAATGCAGCTAATAATTTGTTCTTTTTCCAGCTAAGTGCATTTTAAATCTTGCTTGTGATTCGTTTCATAATGTAAAATGTGGACATGATGGGAACATTGTAGTTTTATATGGAGCGATCAAGGTAGCAAAACTCACATCGGCGACATTTGTAAAGGAAAATGAATGAAAATATGTGTTTGATCTCAAAAGCATATTTTTCAAGTATTTACTTCATAGGTGTTATTTTTGCTTTGTCTGCAGTTGTGCGTATTTTTCAGTGAAGCTGCAAATTCTAGTTCACTACGTTAACAGTTGGACAGAAAATATGGCGATGCTTTTGTTGAAATTGTTGAGATTTTTTTATTTTTTTATTCAGCAAAAATATCTTTGATGTTTCTGCAGCTGGTTCTTTGTGATCGTTCTGGATGATTTTGCTCAAGTGTGAATGTGAATATCTTAATTGTATATATATGTTGGACCAAATAAGCAATTTTAAGATGTCTCCTTATGCTTGTGGCTGTTTTATTTGACAGTTTGACCAACTTTCTGGCCTCTTAAAGATCAGAGAATAATTAGAGAAAACTTTTACTTGTGGACTTTTTTTTTTTTTTTTGTATTTGACTTAAAACTGAAATATGCATCAATGCTGTGCAATATATAAAATAACTATATGCTTTTGATACTTTATTTAGGTAATAATACTCATTTCATTTGAGGTCTACCTGCCTGATAGAATCTGACCTTTATGACAAATCTGCAATACTTTTAACCAAATATTAAGTGTATAATGTGTTTTACTAGTCTGTTGAATGAATGAGGAAATCAACAGTTTTATGTAGGGACTAAAGATGGAAATTAACCTTAACTATAATCTTGCATATTGACACATATTGTGTTTATTTAATATGCACTGTCCTTTTGAAAAAAAAAAAAAAAAAAAAAATCAAACTTCCATAAACCCTGTGCAGTTGTAATCTAAGCTGTGACCTGCAGTGGGATAAGAAAAACGGGAACAAAATATGGGACAGATGTGGTTTGAAACCCACAAAACCCTCCTCTGCTGCTGTAGCTTTGTGATGTGCTCATTAAACTTGTGAATGTTCAACCAGCTACTAAACAACATTTCAATGAACTTTCCCTTTTGTTTGAAACAACGAGTGTACAAAGGGAACGACTGAAAAGCTGCGGAGGGTTTGAAAAGCTGTTAAATGTTGCTGAAGGAGAGCTTGTAGGCACTCTGTCTCCATATGTCCGCCTGTCTGTCTGTCTATCTGTTACTGTTTTTCTGTCGCTGCCTCCCTGTCTTGTTCGCTCTTTGTGTTTTTCTGTCTCTCGGCCTGTCTCTCTCAGCCTGTGAGGTGAAAGTGGCTTCCATGGTAACGGCACACTCTGTTTATGCCACAACGTCTCACTTCATCACAAGCTGTTGATGGCTTTGATTTGCATGCGTGCCTGTGTGAACGCAGGAGTGTGAGTGTGTGTGTGTGTGTGTGTGTGTGTGTGTGTGTCCCGCACCCTCCCCATTTCTGAGAAATACTACCCTAAATAACACACAAACACATCATACAGGTGTTTGCTTATACCACCAGGACAGGTCACAACCATAACCCACAAACATCTGACAATATATAGCTACCTTTAGACCGTCACATATGTGGAAAAAATGAAAACTGTTACAAGAAAGTTTGTTGCAAAAACTCATTAAAACACTGAAAAAAAAAAAATCCTATTTTGTAAAAACTGCCATCAGGAGTTCAACTTTCAAAAAAACCTCCTACAAAACCACACAAAGGAAATTGGCACTTTGGCTGTTAAGATTAAAAAATGTAAATTTAATCACACTCATTTCCTTGTTCTGAGAGCTGATCCCGTACACTTAACCACTTAAATTAGCAGCAGAAACAATGATTATGACTTCTTTTCAGCAAAACCAGTCGCCCCCAATTAGTGGAGTAGGGGGCTGGAGGGTAGGGGATGTGGGAGGTAGTGAGGGGTGGGTGGAGTGAGAGCAGGGGAGGGAGGGGAGGTGGGTGAGGGCCAGCTAGCCGGACCCCCTGCAGGGCAGAAAGGGGGGAAAAATGGATTCCATACCAGGAAATCCATTAGAGTGGGGAACGGTGTGGAGCTGGCAGCACAGAGCGGCCGCTGCGTTTTTTAAAATTCCTCATTAGGTGTAATTTCTAAATTACAATCAGCACGGGTAGAATGAGAAGGCGAGGATCTGACCAACTCATCAGGATAATCAGGGTAATAGCATGAGTCGGTGTGAGTTGGAGCAGAGAGACAGAGATAAAAAGCAAAGAGAGGACAGGAGGATGGAGGGGGAATTTCAATTCTGCTGCTGCTGGACACTGACTGGAGTGGGCCTTTTCCGCTTTGTTTTCTTTTTTTTTTTTTAAATCTTTTTTTTTTATGATAAGCTGATGTGGTTAATTGCTGTGGGGGGTTGGGTAGAGAGATGGAAGTGGGAGCTGAAGCAACAAGCTAATCAGATCCTTCTTGTTGTTGCTGCTGTTGTTGTTCTTCTACTTCTTCCATCTCTAGAAAATTGGCCAAAGTAAAGCTCAGTCAAAGAAACAGTGGAGAAAGAGGAAGAAGGAGGACAGAAAGGAGGGTGGAGAGAGAGAGAAAAGAGAGAGAGTGGGAGTCGAGGGGCCTCTACAAGGGAGAGGGAGAGAGGAGGGGAAACGGCAGGAGGGGAGGGAGGGGGGGAGGGAGGAGACGAGGTTAATTTGCACATATTAGAGAGGGCAGGATTTTTCATTAAAAAGAGATTGAAGTTGATATATGCCTGTGCGCTCCTGACACACTGTACACTCTGATTGTGTTAAGTCCTTGACAGAACAAAGGATTGCCCCCCTCACTCACTCTCTCCCTCTCTTTTTCTCTCTCTCCATCTATCTCTAACAGCCATTGCAGCCGGCTGCAGCTCTGGCAGCATTTTGCAGCTTTATGGGGCTGTTTCATGGTGTCATATCACTTCAGGAGCCCCCCCACCACCCCACACACACACACACACACACACATACACACACACACACACACACACACACACACACACACACACACACCTACCCCACGCCATACATACATGCACTTACTTTCTTTACGATGGAAATCCGTGTCTGAGCCGGGATGAAAATGTATTTCATGCATACCTTCTGATTAACTTCTATGTTGCTTCAGCTCCAGCATCCATACAGAACAGACCAAACAATTAACTTCCCTTTCCTGGACGAGCCTCCGCCTTTGAAATGCGCTCCAGTTCCCCACCACTGAAGGAAGCATTTTAATAAAGAGCTACATTTGGCACTGCGCGACGATATGGCTGCTCATTAGCCGGTGGCATTTCTGAAAGGGACTGTCAATGCACCTCTGTTGGGTTTGGACCCTGTAGAGGCTTCATTGTCCGAGGCCAATATTCAGTCAGCAGTGTCAGAGGAGTTACTTTAAAGCTACGCCTCACTACAGACCTGCAGAATACATGCCTTTTACATGTCACATTTACTTGACCTTTTAACTGACATGTGCCTTATGTGTAACTTCATTCTATTAGGTGTGTCAAGTTAAGTTTTATTTAGTTGTTTCTGCAGGTTCTCATCGTTTACGGTTACATTCTATGTTCATAGTTATATTCTTTTTTTTTTTTGTACTTATGTTATTTGCTGTGTACCGTGGGCCTTAGAGTTACGCAGTTTCAGTCTTCTGTATGTGAAAACTGACAATAAAACTGACTTTGACTTGACTTTTTAGCCACAGCATCAAGTTAGAGCAAAAAGCACTAAACTCTTGCATAATTGAACATTTTACTTTGACTTGTTTCTTGCATTCATTGTTTATCAAGTGAACTTTGTTTATCATTTATGGTTTCATTGATAGAGGAATACGTATACATAGATACAGATAGATAGTGTTGGTAGCAAACATCATAAGGGGCTTTTACAGAATCAAGACCCTAAAATATTAAGCGTGACCTGAATATACTTTTGTATTAACTGCATTTAGTTGTGGTTTTAACTCTTAAAATAAAGATGGTGCCAATAGACGTTGTTGGTTTTCCCACAGCTGAAACAGGTTGGAAAAAATCATGTGAATATATACATAGCAACTTAGAAAATTCTATAATATTTGGCGACGATTTTTAGGTCATCTTTCCTTCCTCATCTTTCTTCACAGAGCCCATGTCCACAGTGGACCGCCCACTGGTGTCATCAATGCTAATGACGCAACAGTGTTTTTCATTGCCTTGTAACCTGCGCCCAGTTCTGCTGCTTTAGTTCAGTTCGGTTTAATTTTTTATTTGGTTTAATCATTATAGTTTTTATGCTAGCTCATTTATTTGATCACTTTTATTGTATGTTTTTATATCACTATAGGTGATGTTAAGTCAGACACATAACTCTAATACTTTCATGTGTGTCTACGGGTCGTGCCGATATGCTTCTGCGGTTTATTTTCTGAACCAGGGGCTTATGGGAAATCAGTGATACCACATACTGTACATTTCAGTGGAACTAATGCAAACTTTAAAAATCCCTTTAAGCAATCTATTGATTCTCTCAATGCATCCACGTATTTAAATTGCAACTGTAACTAAATATACCCACTCTCGTTTTCCACCACTTCTCTACACTATCGGCCGGACAAAACCGGTGCCTGCGGCCAAGCTCTACCTGCTGTAGAAACAACACGAGCAATAACAACAATACTTCTCTGTTTTCTGATCTCTTGTTTAGGACACATGCAACGGGCATAAGTCTCTCCCTTCTTGCTTTTCTTCTCTCCGTCTTTTATCTCGTTGTCCTCGGGCCACATCTGTCATTCCACACTGCAGGGTTATACCTGATCTTTGACCTTAGTTAGCGCAGCCCTTGAGACCTGTTCCCCTCACAGAAACACACTCACACACACACGAGCCTGCACACACAGAATAGGAGATATTGATTGGTGACAGATAGAGCAGGACTGGCCTGATAAGGAGGCCATATTTGATGTTTGTTCTAGCGGTAGGGAGAGACACGGAGAGAGATTAAATCACAATGAGCGGCTTGCTCTGTCCTTGGCTTTGTCCCTACTTGAGGCTTTACAGGAGTTTAGGGGTCGGGCTTAAAGGATGACGGGTGAGGAATTATGGACAGGGGACACCCGGTCTGCTTAAATCCACTGTGAGCATTGATTAACACGGCCTGTAATGTTATTCAAGGGGTGTGGTTTTGTACAATCCGGATTTCTTTTTTTTTTTTTCATTTTAGGTATGTGATTTGTGTATTGATTGACAGGTATCAATATATGTACTTTCACAGTGTGTGTGCATTTATTCCCTTATACACACAGACCTCTAATATTTTTGCTTCTGTCCACCATATGCTAGCTAGCTAGTTAGCGGCATGGACTTGTAGGTGAATGAGGGGAAATTTGTGGGCCAGTGTTTGCATTTAACCCCACGTAATGTTCATGTGCTTAGTTCTGCTTATAACTAATCCTATAAATCATTTATTGATTGATCATACGCTCCAAAGCAAACACCACCGGATTAGTACTTTTTCCCCCTATCTTAAACAGAAACATACAGTGTGAAAACTGGTTCACACATGAAAACACTTGTCTCCGAGAGGCACATGTGCTCCAAATTTACATGTGGGTTTTCACATGTGACAGCATTTGCCCTCAAGACATCAAGGCTCTCTGGTTCTTCCTCCCGACTTCTGTTCCTCTGCACAGGTATCCTTTTGACTTCACATGTGGTTGACAAACCCACATCCAGCTCCAGATTTTATCCCCCTGATTATTACATAAATGTGGTCAAGTGACAAAACCGTGTTCTGGCGGCGCAGTAGTGACCCCAGAGTCCCTTTTACATATGAGAGAGTCGACCCAGGACCCAAATCCCCCGGTAGAAAAAAAGCAGCATGTGTACGTATGAAAGGCTGTATACGTTGGCCAGTGTTTGCGCGGTCTCAAGGGTTGGGAGATTATGTCGACAAAAGGTGCACCTGGTGCTTTAGATTGAGTTTCTCTCCTCCCCTTCCTCCCTTTATCCCTCTTCCATCCCCCTCTTCCCTTCTCCTCTGGCCATCTCCAACATTACCCTGGGACTTTTAAAAGATTAGACTGCAGCTTTTATAATTGTGCCACTAATGTGTGTCAACAGCCTGGAATGAAGGAGACTAATGGAGAATGCTACTTTTCCAAACTCCTTTTCATATCAATATATTTCACAGAATACACCTTTTAGCTGGTATACAGTATGCTCTTATATGATTATGTATCAGGGCTGTTTATGGAAGTCCGGTGTAACCCAGATCTGATGGGTTTCTGTCCAACCAGGGATAAAAATACGATGCTCAGTTACACAGTCTCAGGTATCACTGTTGAATTTTATGCATTTTTTTTTGTGCAGGTAGACAATTACATTTTTAATTATTACTTTATTGTTGCTAGAAATGTGATTTTTGCAATTTGTTTATTCACCTCCTTAGTTGTAAATGTTAAGATTGACAATTTATTACTGTATTTTTTTTTTTTTGTTTATTCTCAAATATATAGAATTTACTGATATATTTAACATGGCACATGACAATTGGATGTATTTAAAATGCGTCTATTGTAGTTTAATGCCCTGATGAAGACTCTTTATGGTCAAAATGTACCAGCTTTTCCATCTAATAAGAGAGTTTGATTGCATCACACGCAGTTATGGCTAATAATAAGGTGTACAGTCATTTTTTTCTATTTAACATGATTTTTATTAATTACGATGCTTTCATTTAACACTCTAAACGTTTGGATTCAAAGCTTTCCTGACAAAAACAAGTTTTCTCATTCACCTACTTCACGGATTGAATTCCCAAGCCTGTCACAATGAATGTTTATTTTTTCTTTTAAATACAAAAAAAAATCAGAAGCAATGTTCTGCTTTTCATCTCTTCTATTTGATGAAACCCACATGTAAAAGCTGTTAAAGTGTCATTTTTGTGAAAACTAATCAAGCATCATATACAGAGCCAACCTGTGTCCACAGATGTTTGGGTTTTTTTCAGGGTGAGATGCTTTTACAGTTGAGGAGGAAGGCCTTGTGTGTTCTGTCTCTGTGGGAGGAAACAACAGACACAAGTTAACACAGATAGATGCACATGCCACCTCCTTTGTATGTGCTTCTCAAGGTCTGCGTGACTGCACACACAACCTAAAAAAACACACACTAACCTGTACAAAAAAAACCCTTTAGTCATTATTTATTGGACTTGTACTTCAGAGCTGAAGCCACAAGTCCAGCTGTACTCAGACATCATCACACACTTATTGAAAAGCACACATTTTCCTGGTACCTCCCCTCGACACCAAAGAAACTGAGTCAGCTGTGCGCTTTTGTGGGCATCACATGTAAACCCTTTAGAAACCACACACAAATATGCACAAACCTACACTAACCTTCCCTTCCAGCCGAGGGGTCTCCAGTCTGCATAATAAATGAGTCCTGCTGATAGGTGGACGAACAGGGGAGAGGGGGAGGGCTCAAACACACACACACACACACAAACATAGACACAAATGCTGGAGTCGGCCCGTACCATTATGCAGACCGGATCTATACCATTTAACAGCTGTTGCAGTTGGAGAAATCCCAGGTCTCTTTACATGCTTGTTGTTCACTCATTTATTTTGCGGCTGCTCTCTCATGTCCAGATTTCAATTGCACAAATAAGGTTCAAGTCCACACAGGGATACTTTTTCATCTATCAGCTGTAACGTCCTTGAGCAAGGCACTTATCCACTGATTTGCAACGTGGAGCTACTGTAGTTATGGAGGTGATTCTTTGCAACTTTTTGTCCCTAATTTTTTTATAAGTTTAGCATAAAAAGATGGAGGAACACCAAGATTACTATTTGTCATACTTTGATGTGTTTCATGCAAAAATTAACACTTACATTTACCTAACAGGGAACTAATTAACAATAAAAATGTTTGCTCCTCTGCTATTTTCAGTGTCATTCTCATACATGGACGCACCAAACTCCCTGGACCTGCCATCATTAACCAGGGGTGGAATGATTTAATAATATAGACCTCATACAGACAACCATTTGAAAGTAATTATCAGTAATGATCTGCCAGTGACTGATCTATTTTTACCTGATGATCAAACCAGATCTCATCTCAGATCCATATCCTGTCACATTCATTATAACCCCACAAGATTACATTCATCTCTGCCAGCACCACCTGTCCTTTTAATGATGTTTCATTCTTCACTTGAACCCATTCCATGAGGATAAATACAGGAAATAGAGACGATGCTATATATGCCATATACTCACTATAGGATGCATGTGTTCTACTGAGAGTATTGTGTTTGTTTGTATGTGTTATCTATAGGCAAAAATGGAGGACAAATTAAAGGAAAAAAAAACAATATACAGCATCTTAGTGAGTTATATGTGCCTTCAGAGCAGCTTCAACGTACCTAGGTGATTCTATAACTCCACTGGAGTGCTGCATTTACTTTCCATTAAAAAATTCTCTCATTTGGTATTTTGAAGACCTCCGTCCAAAATCATATCCAAATGTCCCATAGGTGTTCAGCTGGGTTAAAATTTGGTGACTGTGAAAGCCAGAGAATACAATTTACACTCATCTATCATATACTGTATATATAATGCATGTAGCCTATATGTGTGTGTATATGTGTGTGTGTGGTGTTTGAATTTATACATAATTTAGTGCTTTTCTGTGTAGGTCGTGGGGCTTCCCTGCAGTTGCTGCTCTGGTCAATCATTTTCAGAATTACACATAGATATAGGTTTAGCTCACAAAGGTGCAAACATCAAAACATGCACTATTGGATACCCATTGGCTTATAATATTTATTTATTAATACACTCACTATTAATCAATGCAGTCAAATATTATAAATTAAATAAATATTGCAAAACAAAGATTTGCATTTAGATGCATTTTTGAGAAGTAGTCTAATCACTTAGTTGTGCATGTTGGAATATGTGCGTTACAGTGGAAAACATGCACAAACATGCGCCAGCTGCATGCACACACTGCACATAAAGCCACTTCATGCTAATCGTCCTCCTTTGCTGCAGGCCTTAAGAAAACACAATAAGAAGCTACTTTTGCTTTGAAATTGCGGTTGAAAATCAGACGATTATGCGGCTTGCAGGAAAACTTTAGATATATTTCCAATTGTGTGAAATTCGTGCAGAAGTGAAGCTAAAAGGAGCGCGGTTTGAGGAGCTCCACGCCGGGCTGCTGCTCCACTCTGCCCCGCCGCTCGGAGCTGCATTTCCCCTTCAGAGGGGAAAAGCAGACCGCGGAAAAACACCCGCCTCCACCCACTCTCCTCGCCGCTCAATTCACACCCTCGCCGGCTTGCAGTCAACCCGTTTTCCCCCCCTCTTGCCCGCGATTGCCCAAGCTCCTTTCTCCACGCGCGTTGCGGGAGCCGAATCCAGCGGGGCGGGGGTGACTCGCTACCCGGGAAGCGCGTCACTCAGGCCGGGGAGAGGAGCGGAACAGGCGCCGCTGAGACCCGGGAGAGACGGTGCTGCACGACAAGACGGAGGAAGGAACTGGAGATAGAGTGTGTTACAGCTTAGTGTTTTACACACAACAAATCCATTTAGTTTACTATAAAAATACTCAAAATTAGTGGAATAATCTACAATTGTGTTTTTATTTTTAGACTTCGGGTTTTATACTATTTAATTTATTTGAAATGCAATGTTAAAATAAACAGCTAAATTTAAGTGCTTTTCTCAATTAGAAGATGGATAGATAGATAGATAGATAGATAGATAGATAGATAGATAGATAGATAGATAGATAGATGAAACATCATCATCATCCAACTCCAAATATTTATTTTACCAACATCTGTGTGATCTTTATAATCACAACCTCTTTGTATTTGCACATGTAGGATGCTTTCAATGCAAATATTTATTCCTTCCATTGTGAGCCATGTTTAATTAATTTATGTAAAATGTGTTTTCAGTTCTTTAGGTGTTTGTAACATGTCACCGCTGACGGTTTTAAGAGGGATGTGTCTTTATTTGGGGAAAACAAACACATTGCATTGGCTTTATTGTATTGAGTTTGGAATTAGTTCACTGTATCCATATTGTGGTATTGAGGATCTTTAAGGAAAGTTAAAGCACAGAGAAGGGGGGGTCCTGGGAAGGGCGTAAATATGTGTGTGTGTGTGTGTCATGGGGGTGACAGAGGAGTGTCACTTAGCAGAAGAATACGAGCTGTCTGACAATGAAGAGGGATGAGGCAGGATCCTGCTGCTTCTCCACACCACCATTATCCTACAGGGGAGAGACCTGTGGGGGGCGGGCACACGCACACATGCACACATGCATTCACACACATACACTAAAATACACAGTCCCATCTCTCCCCATCTTTGTGAGGACACACTCATTGTGCGCTCATGTACACACACACACACACACACACACACACACAGCTAGGACTGCCTACCCTGGGAATCTCCTCAGCTGTTCTCCAAACTCTCTCCTTGCACCCTTCCTCCTCCTCTTCCTCCTTGCCTGGCCTTAAACACCTCTCTTGGCCAGATCTGGTTCCACTCGGCACCGGATCAGGACTCCTGGCAGCTGACTGCAGGTTTCTGGCCAGGATTAAGCTTCCTAATGGCAGCCACTCTGTGATGATTTACACTGCATTACTGTACACACCAGCGGCTGCCTCCTCCTGCTAATGGTTTATTACACCGGAGCCTCTCGCAGGTTTATTGCCCTTTGCTCTCTGTCTTTGAGGCAGAGGTTCTAATTAAATAATTTAACTGAATTACCTAACATATGCCAAACCTGTGTAGGAATTACCCATGGCACTCGGGTAACTTGTTTTATGGTTTTGCTTTCATTTGTACTTTCTTGGAGTTTGACTCTTGAATTGTTCTGGGTGAAAGATGACAGGAGCACATACTGTAAGTACATGGAAATTCATTCTAAATAGGAAAGTGGAGCTATTTTATCCCTGCGGGTGTATGGACTGGTTTTACTGGAAACCATGTAACTGTGTGGTGTTGATTTAAGCTCAATGTGCAATTACACCGGTCTACGTAAAATACCCCTGGAGAAACTTTACCAAGTCTGAGTCACTAATAAAGAAAAATTAAGTCATAAATTCTATTGGCTGTCGTTTCCAAGATACGGTCTTGGGTCAAAATGTGAAATTCTGTGAAATAATAGAATGATAGAGAGTGGGTTGAACCCAAAAGGAATGTTTGTCTCAGAGCTTCCAGATCTACTTCAAAACACTGTCTGTCCATTACATAACACAATACATTACATAATACAGTATATTATCTTATAAATCTGTTGTATAAATATACATAAACCAATATATATGTGTAAAAACATTTAATCATATGCATTGAAAACATCAGCTAACCAGCACTTTTGTCATTTGTTTTCCAATGCATTTTATTTAAGTATGTAAGATTTAGCACATTTAATATCCAAGGCAGATCATTTATATATATATTTTAAAAAAGCAAAAAACTGAACTAAACAACAAAATACATGGGTTAAAAATGTGACAGAAAAATGTTTGATTCAACTACATTTTCTCAATTAGATAAATGGGTTAAACATACAAGGATATGTCATAAAATAATTTTACCTTTTCTCATGAATTGATTGTGATGTGATTTATTCTTGATAGATAAAGTGTAACTGGGACTCAGTATGTCATGATTGCACCAGGTCAAAGGTGATTAGTGATGTGTATAAATAGGAATAAAGAGAGGAATGTGTCTAAAAATAAAATTATTCCAACTTCATGGGCACCAGTGCATGTAAAATCTCTTATATATTATAATTTTACCTTAAAAAGTATTTCTTATTTAAAACATTTTTGTGGCTTAAACTGTCTAAATATTAATATGTGTAATTTATTTTATTTTTACTGTATTTAACCATACATTAACCAGGAGAGACCGGATGAAATTAAAATAGTTTTTTCACAAGAGTGTCCTGGACAAGAAAGCACCGCAACTTACCAGGTAACAAAGACACCCGTACAAACCATACAGCTTTAAAAATGACTGAGTATTATTTTCTAAGCATTTGTACTCGTGCACATTTTCACAACAATATACAAACTTAGTTCAATTATGTCCATTTTAGGAAAAAGTTGTGCTGCAACCATCAATGCAACAATCTGTACTTTCAATTATATTTAAATTAACAAAATTACAAGCCCCTCCAGTTAGACTATTTTTTTAAAATTTATTTATTTATAGTCAACTGGTGCTGTTATTTAACACTAACACTGCCTGTATTAAGAGTGTGTATCCTGTGCAGCTGTCAGACGTCTAAAGCTAAACAATTTCCAGTTGTGTGATTAGGTTTTATGGATGCAATCAAGACAAATCCAGAATCAAATCAAGCTTCTAGTGTGACTCAAATTTCAGTTTTGATTTCTATCACTGCTGCTTTGTTTGAAGTATCCCAGCAGCTGGAACGAATGCACAACTGCAGATTGAAATGTCATGTTTTAAAAAACCAGAGACTCCAACTTAATGAGCGTGCACACGGAGAGGCAGGTATCCACGTTACCGCAGAGCATTCCTGGGTGACAGCAGCTCGGTTCGCCTCTGAGGCCACAGATATCTGCCCTCCATTTGTCTAATCATCCTGGGCTTAACCCTGCTGCTGGACCTGCTATCTGCTCTGTGTGTGTGATAGAGTCAGAGGGATCTCCTGTCTTCTAACACCAGGCTTAGTAATGTTTTGACTTTGTGATCAGGCACCTGGTCTGGCAGCACACAGGGGTCCTTCATCAGCTGGTAAGCCCTCCTACCCCTGGGGAGGGTTTCTTGGGGGGAGTGTGATCGATGATGGACACAGCAGCTCTGCCCTGTGTGTGTGTGTGTGTGTGGTGTTGGTGCTATTACAGAGAGTGGAGGGGAGACAGCTCTGATGGTGAAGCCTTATAAAAGAGAAGGTGGAGGTGGGGGT
>JAPQRQ010000014.1:21132727-21144896 GCA_037367365.1 Apogon talboti | reverse complement strand
GGGGGTGTTTGTGTGTGTGAATGCAAAAAGGGGGACTGAAAACTCCTGAAGGGGCATTGGGGAGGGGGGGGGGGGTTTGGGGGAGAAGGGGTGCAGGAGGAAAGTGAGCTTTTAATTACCAGGGCAGAAGCAGATGTAGCAGAATGGTGCCCCTACCTCTAAATACACACTCACAGACACACACTGGTGTTTCTTGGCAGCTGGAAGTCATCAGCTTTGGGGGGTTTGTGTGCATATTTGTTCGGACAGGAGCCTTGAAGCACATTGTTTAAATGTAAAGATGTTAAGCTTCTATTGGCACTTCTAAGCTCCATGATTATTCATTTTCCTCCCCCTTGCTCATGAATAAATGCAGTCTTTGCTGCACAACACTGCTGCCCACCTCCTCAGTTATTTAGATTTCCAGTCAGTTAATACAAATCAGGTTAATAATTGTATTCTTTTAATTTAAGTTAGTGCTGCTTCTGTAAAAATATATGATGTTATGATGTGATGAAGAAAAGATATAAGTGTATAGATATGAGGTATGAACAGATTATAAATTAGAGAAAAAGAATGACTTGCTGTATTCATTTATTACAATTTTCAGTAAAAGTGGAAAAATGCTAATGCTTTAAAATGCATAAACTGTAGAAATGCCATTTAGTTTTAATTAAAACAAATGTAATGGCATTTCTATAGTTATGGTATTCTATATTTTTCTTTTATTTCATTCTAAGCCCAATATTTCTATGAGTGCTGAATATAATTACCAGTCGTCTTAACACATAATAATAATAATAATAATAATAAGCCATATTAGCTCTTAAAAAATCTGACTGGTCAAACACACATTTACAAAATCAATTAAATCAATTATTCAAAAAGTTACAAATAAAAATATGTATAAATTGGAATATTTTGTCTTTCAACATTCTGACAATTCAATTAATAAAAAGTGGTTAAAATGACTAATGTGTTTTCTAATGGACAGTTCAATACAAAGACCCAACGTGCATTTACTTTATCCAGAGTGTTTCTTTATTTTGGTGTTCTGAAATACAATGTCAGGTTCCCTTCCCCCATTTTTTTTTTAACTTGTACAAAACTGATCCAAACAAATGTGTGCACAGATGAAAACACGGTGCCCAGAGTATAAAATGACCTCTCACCAAGAAAATGGTGCAAAACTTAAAAAAGAAACACAATGTCCCTGCACATATAAAAATAAATTAATACTTTGTGTGTCCAGTCACTGTCAAACTTTTCGTCTGGTCCTAAGATTCACACACAAACTGAGGCTTCATTGGCTTTCCTTCAAACCAGCATGGCCAATCACAACCAACTTATGTACACCCGCGGCCAATGAGTTAAGGTCTATGTACACTTGACGAGGTAAAAACTGTGCCACTAAACCCCCCCCCTTGACACATTTCCTCCCCCCTACAAACACTTATGTACAGCCACCCCGACCCCAAATCAGCCAACTATCAAGTAGCTCTAACATTTCAACACATGACACAGAATAGAGGTTATTAAAGGGCTTTACAGCATGATTCGACCGTACGGGAAATAAACAAAAGGACAAACAAAACTTTACACAGTAGTACAAAATGATGTTAGATTGCAACACCAGAGGGCTTTTAAAATATATCATCTTATGCCTATTACACAAACAAACTCCAAATAAATAAAAAGCGCAATACAAAGTTGGCTTTGATATTAAGAGAATGCAGCAGAATAATATTTCCTGGTTTTCTTAAAGAGACGGTGCGTACTGCCTGACGCGAATAAGTGTTTAGTAATCTGTTGCCATAGCAACACAGCTTAATTACCAGTAGAGTTGTGAGAATTGGGCTGAGTGACAGGGACGCAGGTAAAAGGAAAATCAATTCCGCCTTCCCCCTTGGCCTCAGGCACTTGGGTTTGGACCCTGACTGGCCACTCCTGACTGTTGTGGGTTTTTAATGGCCGCTGCTGTCGGCCCTTAGGTCCTGATAGGCTGGTCCTGCTGGAGAGGTAGGTGCAGCAGGGGGCTCAATCAGGGCGATGAAATGTAATGACTTCCACAAGGTGAAACCCAATGGCTCCGTTTCTGCATAATTTCTCTTTGAGAGTCTTTACTGCATCACTCTGAACATTCGACTTGCATTTCACTTTGCTGAGTGAGCCCCCCTGTATCTGGCCCAGAGACGAGACAGTCAAAAGCAAGGCTTCTGCGGTGACTGTACGAGGCTTGGCTCAATGACATTAATAGATCTGCGCAAACTGAGTGAAAGAGACACGGGGAAAGGCAGCAGCGAGAACATGTGGGATATTTTCACAAGCCTCTCACCCAATATTCCCCTCGGGACCGCTGCGAGACAGATGCCAAACATACATCTGCTACTGTTAAGTCCTGTGGTGAGGAATTGGACTTTTTCTTTTATATATATTCATGTTTTCCTGACTTTTTTTTTTTCTTTTAATGTTTGTAGTTTTGTGTGTGCTAGCTTGTGTGCTTAGAGCACAGCTCTGGTTAGCTGGGGCCCCTGAGACAGCGAGACAGCAGAGAGACCAGGCCGAGAGTGAACGGTGAAGCAAAGACTGAAACATAAAAACAAAAGAAAAGATGGAGAGGAGATACGACACAGTAATAAGAGACAGATGAGCACAGAAGTGAAGAAGGGGCTAGAATGATGTGATAGGACGACAGAGAGAGAAATTAATTAAAGAAAAGGTTTCTGAGAAGTTCACCTGTTAGTCAAATCTGTCATAAAAGAGGACAAACCATGTGTCCCAAACATCATGTGCTCTGGCGTTACAGACACTAACCAACACCGACTACATGAATATTTCAAAATAAGAACCTGAAGCAGCACTAAAACTAAAACAGTAATTAAAAATGTAACAGAATTAAACAGGATAAATTTACACTAAATGTGTGGATATTAGTAAATGGAACTGAAATAAGCCTGAAGTGATCAACTACTGATGTGATTGACGGACCAGACCGGGGACGTGTGGATATTTCTCCTGTTTTCTCATCACTAAGTTGACCAACAGGCTGATCTCCCAAAACCTCTGCATATTTATTTAAAAACGAAAAAAGAAAAACAAAACCGAGAGAGCAACTGCCGTCATGTCTTCTCCTGCCCCGCGACGCCGACGGCCTTTTCAGCGAGCCGTGGCTTCTGCGCCCCTGGGGCGTGCGTGTCGGCGTGAGCGTGCTGCAGAGCCAGGAAGGGGTTGGCGGTGATGGCTCCTTGGCCCTGGCTCTGGGCGGCGGGCAGCAGGTTGTTGATGGGCAGCTGAGCGGAGGAGAGTGGGATGGAGGGAATCTGGGCAGAGGAGGAGAGGGACTGCAGCTGCTGGAGGTCCTGCTGCTGCTGCATCAGTTGGTAGAGCAACACCTGCTGCTGCTCCTGGGGGAGAGGATGATGTGAGGAGGAAGGTGGGAGGAAGAGGAGGTGTGTGTGTGTGTTTGGGGGGCAGGGAAGATGAATATGCAGGAGGAGAAAGGAGGAAAGTTGAGGGAAGTAGAAGAAGGAAAGGAGCCGAGGATGAAATGAAGGGAAACAAGGAGAAAAGAGTTAATAAGGGTTTGTTTTTTTCCTGCAGCTTGGTAATTTAGGCCATTGTCCAAAGGAAAATGATCACTAAGTGTCTGTGTGTGTTTATAACTGTGTGTGATGGGGGCGATGGGTCTACCGGTCGGTGCGTGTGTGTGTGTGTGTGTGTGTCATACCGCTGAAGGCTGTGAGGACAGCAGCTGCTGTAGCTGATGCTGCTGCAGGAGGAGTCTCTGCTGCTCAGACAACAGGCCGAGCCGCGCAGCGCTGACGACACAAAACACAAGGCGCAGTCAGACCCACACGTTCAACACTCTGTCCTCACAGGTTCAGCCCTCAGCACAGGACCACGGAATTCACTCTCTATATGTGACAATGAGAGGAGCACCGGGGGCACGGCGCTACGCACTGTAAGTATGGGAAAAATGTGACTGAGGGTAACTATTTCACCTCCTGGGATACCGAGTGCAATTCCTTCTTTCAACAATAAGACTAAACGTGCACTTAGAAGGATCTGACCCTAAAGTCATGAACATTACACACATCAGGTCTCACCTGTTCTTACCAGACGCTGAGCTGCTACAATCCAATACGTAAGCAAAAGGAAACAGAAAAGAGCATCTCGTCAAGTTTACATTCATACATTTTGCCACAGTGGGTTTAACGATTTTTACAATTTTTAGTAGAATTTTTTTACGTGGGCCATTGTGGTTCTGATGCAGCTGACTCTGTGTCTATGATAAACACTTAGCGCTGTGAAATGGACTTGGCCAGAAATCACAGTCTGACTGCTTACATGTCACAAGTAATAACCTATCAACATGAGGAAATTACACCCTAAATAATGATTTAAAAATAAATCTATAAAGGCTTAAAGGCCTTTCAAATGTTTGTTCTGAATCAAACTTTAAACTAGATTTGGATTTTTACTACAGACATACACTACTGTGCAGAAGTCTATATAGTTGTAATGAGTCATACATACAACAAAAAATACAGGGGGATATTGTGGACAGCATTAAAAACTCACATAATATATAAACTTCGTCTTCTACAGGAAACAATATTTACTGTTCTGATGATAAAAAGTAACCCCAACGATAAGAAACATGTGACGTGTGTTGAATGAAACCTGGTGTAAAACATTAGATAAGTTCATTAAATCTCATTATGTCTGTGCAGAACAGTTCAAGACATGTTAAGTACGCTAAATACAACCTACTTAAGTCTATTTTTTTTCCCCTAAAATTCTTGTTTTTAATCCAGTTCTAAATTTTACTTGCATCTTGTTACAGAGACTGAGAAATTAGTAAGTAGATAATACTATATCATTAAACATCATACTCTTGTTAAAACAACAAACCTACTTGTGGCCTGAAATGTTCACTAATAATCAGACCCAGTAAAAGCAGACTGGTTGACCCCAAATTGCCAAAAAATTGAATGATTCTGGTGATTTCAACACTCCATTGCTTTAGATTTCATACCAGCTCCTGTCGTTCAGCGGTCAAACTCAATTCTCGCACGTACCTGTTGTTAACGGGCAGTGTGACTCCCGTGGCGGCTCCCGTCGAGTGTGTGTGAGGGCTGGCGGTGCCCGTCGGGGTCTGGATCACCCCGTTCAGAGCCCCGACGATGCCCCCCATGCCCAGCGCGCTCCCTGCACCCAGAGCGCCCATCAGCCCCGCCACGCCGCCCAGCCCCGCGGGGGTCGTTCCCATGGCGGCGACCCCGTTGAGCTGCGGCTGGGGTGGGCTCTGGGAGACGGAAGGAGGGGTGGAGAGAGAGGAGGTGGAGCCGCTACTGCTGTGACCGCCACATGACGCACTGTCCTGAGAGAAAGTCAGAAGGAGGGGAAAACACCGTCAATGACCCAGCCTGGAGTTAAAACAGAGGAGTTAAAGCAGGAGTCTCAACTGGGCCGGACCGGAAACAACAGTGAAAAGAGTAAAACTACATTATGAAAGTAGGTACATCTACAAAGTTTCCATAAAAATGTGATCAACATGAACAAGTTGAAAGGAATATAAGTGCAATTTTAACAACATTCTGCCTCAGTTTATCATTTACACATGTGCATTACAACTTACAGATCACAGTGGATCTACAAATACACAAAACATTTAGTAACAGGCAGAATATGAGTAAAATTACACTTATTTCTCTTAAGACATTTCAGGTTATTCACATTTTGTCTGAAAGGATAGTTTGCAGATGTAAACATTTTTATGGAATTTATGGAGACCAATTCGTAGTGTTCATTATTTATAGGTTATTATGATAGTATTTTACTGATCTGTATGGGGAATATGAACTAAAACGATTTTAACACCCCTGTCACCCTTGTTAATATCTTCAGTATAATTTTCACATTTTAAAAATTCATCCCATGGGCTGGATTGGACCCTTTGGTGGGCCGGTTTTGGCCCACGGGCCTTATGTTTGACACCAGTGAGTCCAAGGTTAAGGTGAGAGACCCCTAACGCTGACTGAAATGTGTCTGTTTTTGTTGTGTTTTGTCTGTTCTTGAAAACGAACAGAGCCTTTCGGGGGTAACACCTGAATATAACAAGAACTGCTCAATAATTATGATTTTAGAAACTTGTTTAGAGACAATAAACTGGTCTTTATACAAGTCCATGTACGTAACCTATGACCGTAACATTTGGATCAGGTCTTCTCTATTAAATGGCTCTTTTGCATTTAAAATGGCCAAACACATCAGTTGAACTTGTGTCAGTTGGTAGTTGGATCTTCATACTGATCTGATTTCCGTCATGTGTCCTGTGCTGCCTGCTTGTCCTTACCTGAGCGGCGGCAGGTAAAGATGAGTCAGTGGCACCCAGCTGGCCCACTTTCACATCTGCAACCCAAAAGAACTCAGATTTAGATTCCCTTCACACGTATGCACTAGAACTGCCACTGGCCGTTACCGGCTCTGAATATCCAACATGAGACGGTCTTTATTCTGGGCTGTGTGTACGTACCAGAGGAGGCCGTGGAGGGGGTGAAAGGCACTGATAACTGAGCGCTGAGGAGCTGTAGTCTTTCTTTCTTCATGGTCAGAGTTTTAATCTGTTCCTCCAGCCTCCTGTTTTCCTCCTGCAGCTGGTGGAGAGACTTCAACATGCCCACAACTAACAAAGACAGAAACACACACACACACACACACACAAAAACAAAAAAACTGATGTGAGTGATTGTAATATTTCAGTGTAGAGGAGCTGCAGCGAAGCATCTTCTGTCCTCAGTGAACATTTTACCAATTTCTGAATTCTGTGTGAGAGAAATCCCCTTCAAAAATTTATTTCTGGCACAGTCTGATTTCAGTACAGGCGTTCCAAACTTGCCCTTTCACCTCCATTACAGATATAGTGCAATACTTATGGGATGGAGCAGTGCAAAAGTGATCCAGCAGCAAAAGAGAGCATTGACGCTCTGACTTTCTGAGGCCACTCCTTCCTTAAGGCGAAACCATGTTAATATGCTCAGTCTCTGTTCAAATACCCAGTGACTAATTAGACAGACGCACTCCACAGGGAGGTCAGAGGTCAAGATCAGCTACAGAACAGTAACCCTGGAGCCTGCACAGACTCAGCGTTGTGCTCAAGGACAACGTGGCAAAGGGGGGAGGATTCGCCAACACAAGAACGTAGGCCTGACTCGTCTGCTTGAAAGATGACCCTTTTAACAACTGGGTCACCATGTCTTTTTCATTTTCACTTTATTGATCCCTGAAGGGATGTTCAGATAAGCAGATAACTGACAAAGATCGACAAGGCACGACGATAACGGATAACGTGAGAAAGTGATTGAAAAGAGGACGAAAACGCGACAGAACAAATGAAAACAGCTGGAAGGGGAGAAAACAGATCAGCTGATAGGAGGAGAGAAATCGGAAATGACTGGGTAATACAGTTCAACAGGTTTTGGGTGAAGACAGAAGGAAGTGCATTTGTCATTCATTGTTTCCAGTTTTAGACGCTACAAGTCTTTTGCACCACTCTGAGTTAAGTTTTGGTTTGTTTTAATTGAAAAGAATTTTTTTTTAAAAGTCTAATATATTTCATTTCTGGACATTTTACAAAGCATTACCATGATGTAGAAAAGGATTTCATGTCTGACCAAGTTATAGGAAAAGGGGACCTTATATTATAGTTAACAAATGAGAAATCTATGACTCTCTGGCTCATTTTTGACAACTTTAGCACTTTTCCCCCCTAGTGAAAAATGGCTCTATTTTATAACATGCTAGTATTTAGCAATGAACTCTCAATGGATCCCCAGCTCTCTGAGTGTTTCACCACCCATTACCATTCTGTAGAAAGGGATTTTATACCTGACATAAGTTTATATAAAAAGAGAATTGTGAATAAATGAGAAATCTACGACTTTCTGGCTCGTACTTGACAACTTTGGCACTATTTGTCCGAGTGTATTTCCTTTAGACATCAAGTCAGCGTTAACTCTTAGTAGACACCCAGCTCTGAGTCCATTATGGTGTGTCTTTTTGTGTGTTGCATCTCACCGTCTCCCTGCGCTCCCTGTTGCAGCAGGAAACTCTGCCCCTCGTTCCACTGTCTCTCCAGGAGCTGCTCGATGCTGGTGGCCACCGGGGGCAGCGTCTCGCCGCCGCCTCCCCCCGCCCCTAGCAACCCCAGCCCCGGCCCCGGCAACGACCCTGAGGAGTCATAGCGGATCTGCAGGCCACCAATGGGAGAGCTGAATGGAGGGAGAGAGAGCGCGGATAGAAAAGGAAGAGATAGAGAGGTCAATAGGGAGATTAACGACCCAACATAAACGTCAGACAAACATAGACACTGCTGGCTATAAAACTACATCAATTTGTTGTTACAGTGGCCCCTAATGAAAAGGGGCCAGGCTTTCTGTCTCTGTGTGAGTGAGGGAGAACGAGAGAGGGAGAGAGGGATAAAGAAAGAGGACATGCAGGAGTGAGGGAGACAGACAGAGGAAAGGGGACTGTCATTATGCGATAAATTTTGGTGTGTGTTGAGACAATCTGTTGAGTGTGAAAGAAACGAGTGAGGGACAGCAGGAGAGAGAGAATGGACAGAGGGAAGGCTGCTCCATCTAGTAAGAGAGTTTTTATTAAATGCATTAAAATCACAGAAAAGACACAGTGATGGCAGAGGTGTTTCCATTGGGGTTGCACGGCACAAACTTAGTGCACTTTGCTTCGTTAGTGTATCAGGATTCGATCACTAACAAAAAATACAGAAATATAAAGACTTATATAAGACATATAAACACTTAAATTAATTCAAAAGAGGATACTCGGGTGGAAATCCTCACGGTATTTAAAATGTATGTAAATGGACCTCTTCTATTGCTGCTGTCATATTCTTCAAAATATAGTAGCTCGAGGTCTGTCACATAGCACAAAAATTATGCTCAATAATAATAATAATAATAATAATAATAATTAAAGGAGCAGTGTTTAAAAATAAATTGTAACCAACCTTATTAAGTGACAGATCCAACACAGACCCATGCAAATATTCCCAAATAAAGATGCAGGAAACCATCAGGCTGTCCTTCCATGTGTGGTTAATACAAGCAAAAAAAAAAGAAAAAAAAATCTAACTGGAGTTGAAGGATGGTTACCACCTTCAAAAACACAAGTTATCGTTGGCAGAGAGAGCGAGAATTGCCTGTAGGGGTACGAGCGAAAGGGAGAGTGTGCATGTGTGTGTGAGCAGTGGAAGAGAGAGGAGAAGAGGGGCCAGTGACGGGAAAAGCAGAGAGAGAGGGGGATGGGTGAAGGGGAGGGGGGGCTGTGAGGAATGTAAATGGGGAGGGAGGAGGGAGCATCTGTGTGTGTGTGTGTGTGTGTGTGTGTGTGTGTGTGTGTGTGTGTGTGTGTGTGTGTGCTCACCGCGGGGTGGTCTTGGGAGAAGCTCTTATGGAGAAGCCCTGAGCTCCGACGCCGCTGCTGCCGTCTCCCACCTCCTGATCTGCACACACACACAGAAAATCAATTGCAACTCTGAGAAAGCATCCACAATAGGCCGGCTGAATTAATAAAATAAGACGCTGCTCATGTGCTCAAACTACACCAACTTTCTCTGCTTGTTTTTATCACGACAATGTCGGCCTGCAATAAAACCTGACCTGGCGAATAAACCTCTAGTTAATCCTACTTTTTTTTTTTTTTTTTTTTAAGTACACAGTAAAATTAAAAGAATTACATTTCTATTTACATTATTTTCCACTTGTTGGCTTTCAACTTTATGTTTAAAATGAAAAAAAAAAAATCACAGCTTAAAAAAAGTTTCTCTAAAATGCAACAAATCACTATTACACACTTGTGAGTTGTGAAATCTTCAATCAGGCACATGTAAATTTCTATTGCAATACAGTAAATGTCATGCATAATTAAAAACTTAAATATGCATACTGTACTTGATCACATTTCTATTTATTTGGAATGCACATGCAAACAATTCTAGTCCAGAATTAGCCTTTTGTGCGTCATGTGTTCTTCTACTTCTTTCTTTTTATGTGCCTTCATGTAATTTTCCCATGTCCATGCTATGTAGATATAAAAACGCACAAAACACTGTGATTAAACTATCATTTAATAGTTTCTCATTCTGGCTTTGACTTTTTTTTTTTTTTTTTTTTTTTAATGGTACCTCAGTAACTAATTTAGTTCCTCTCATGTTCAATGTTGTTGTACAGAATGAGTCTTCTTGAATCATTGGATGCTTGGAGTGTGTGACTTGCAACACAATTCACACATATATTTTCTATAATAACAGTTTGTGTCCTATCACACAGCCCCACTGATGCACTAAAGGACTGTGATTACAGAGAGAGCTACAGACAACAAAAAAATAAGTTGCCCATTGTTTTCTCGTGGCCTCTAACCTGTCGACTTCTGATTTTCCACAAGCTCTGTTCCCCCTAAAGTACAGTACAGGTGTCGTTGAATGGATTTGCTCGAGACGTTTTCCAAACGCAGCAGAAAACATTTACCAAGTGCCGACAGGAAGCCTCAAATCTAAAGGAAACTGTGCATTTACACATTTCGCTAACTTGGTGTGGACATACTGTAATCACACTAATCTAAATACAACTTCCAAGCCTGCTTTCTTTTCTTTTGTATTTCCTTCACACACGAGCCTTCATTCAGACTGCATGTGCGTTTCTCTCTCTCTCTCTCTCCACCTTCTGTGACGGGCTCTCTCTACCTCCTCCCTCTGGGCCTCTGGCCAGACGCTTCTTTTCATTTTCCTCAGTTAGAGTAATGAATCACACATGCACGCACACGCAAACACACACTTTTGCATTTACACACACACACATATACACACACACACACAAACTCCCCTCTACTTAAGACAGTCAATCCCAGCTTTTACCCCCACCAGGTCACCACTCTAGTCCCTTGCTTGCCTTCTTTTTCAAGTCCTTTTTCTCTTGTAACCCTTTCCTCCCTCCAGACACTCGAGAGCAAAGAGAACCGGCTGCCAAAGTAAACAGGCTACATGCATACAAACATATGAACACCTTGAACATTTGTGCTCACATGACCCTCATTAACACACAAACTAAACTCCACGCTTGTGGAGCTGTACACACGTGCTGTAAATGACTGTGGACATAAATGTATTGATTTACTACGGCCGCAAGACCCCAGTTTCACAAACCTGACGACAACCATCCAAAATCTGAAAAAATAGATATTTAACTTTGGAGAAAAGTTAAATATCTATCACAAATTTGGCATTTCAGATTCATCAATTACTTATTTAGAGATATAATTAACAGGTTATTAGGGAAAAGGAGTTTCTAGTCTAACAACGCACAATGTGTTTTAGAGAATGAATACAATATCTGTGTTCAAAGTAAGGTTTCCAATGGAATATGACAATTCGTTCCTTTTTTCTGGGTTTTACACAAAGCATCATTGTATTGTACAAACACAACCTGCCTGTTCTCTATCTGTTGATGCACGCACACACACACACACACACACACACACAGCCCCGTGGCCTCCTGTCATTCAGGCTGATTAGTGAGTTGACCTGCAGGTCAGAGTGGATCTGGCTCTGATGACTGCTGACCGGCAGCAGGAACTACCTACCTTCCTGCTGCTCCTCCTCCTCCTCCTCTTTCGTACTCCTAACTCTCACTCCTTTCTTCTCTCCTTTCTTTTCTCTTTTACATCCAACCAGATGTCTTGTATCAGGAAGAGGCTACTCTCATTACTGAAGTGACTTCTTAACTCCCTCATCAGCTCCTCTACATTTTGTGTCAGGAGTTCCTGAAGACGCCTCATGTCTCCTGGTTCCTCTTTCAACAAGTACGACACTTCTTTGCCATTTCAGAATTTTGTGTTTCGGTCCGTGTGTGTGTGTGTGTGTGTGTGTGTGTGTGTGTGAGAAGCGGAGTCATCCTGTTAAACCCGAGCAGAATGGGAGGAGTTTGAAAATATCACGAGTGGTGACCCCATGACCTCTCAGTGGGACCAAAGGGGCGTGACCTATCCATTATCTCCCTCTACCTCTTATACACACAGTAACAATTTTCAAAATCTCACACGCGCACACACACACACACACACACACACACACACACACACACACACACACACACACACACACACACACACA
>JAPQRQ010000014.1:21092150-21116722 GCA_037367365.1 Apogon talboti | reverse complement strand
GGGGGGGCAGCAGACAGGTGCATGTAGACTCGCAGACACTTTTACATGGACGCTCACACACACACGCTTGTAACAGACAGGCGGTGAAAATATGCAGCGATCCTGAGAAACGACATGAGACTCAACATGCTTGTGATGCTCAGTGTAATGACAATTCTGAGACACCAGAACCTGCTCTCCCCCCGCCCCCCGTCTACCCTCGGGGTCTCGTTGAGGAATGATTGCATGGAGGCCAGTGACAGTTTAGCCAGACTTCCTCTGAGAGTGGCAGTTAACAGACATCACCAGTTTATTCTGGGGATGGAAGCTCCACTGCACCCTCTCTGCATGCGGACTTCCTCTAAACTGAACACTCAGAGCTCGGGGGGGTAGTGTGGCGTAAACTGCACCAATGACTAAAATATTTGTTAGTGAATAATAATTGAAAAAATACATGAATAAAAAAACGTGTCAATAAAAAAACATGTGTGGAAAAATGTCTGGTATGTTAATAATGCTCATTGTCCACTTAGGCCATGAAGTGATGACACAATCAGCAGCCACTCCTGTCTTAGAAGTTGCCGATAGCTGGAACCATGTGAAACTAGGCTATAATTAAAGTGAAAACACGACTTGGTTTATATGCCTCAGTAAATTTGTAAAAGTTTTTCATATGCATATGCTATATCCACCTTAAATGAATGATTCTTAAACATCATATTACCATTAACTCTGGTACATACTAAACAATACTGGGGAACATGAGATGTGTCAAAAACAGTCTGGTATTACACTTTTACAAAACTCTACTTCCTGTTTGAGCTTTCAGTAGTTTTAATTTAATTTAACTTTTAAGATTTGTACAGCTATGGTGCAGCAGCTAGACAATAGTTTCAGAAGTGACTACTGGTTACTGCTAATACGTATTTGTACAGATTTAATTGTTATTTCCAACTAGATGCCCCATCTGACATGACAAAACAGAAACGTATGTCAATGAGAACAGCAGTATTAAAACACTACACTACTGTT
Organism: Apogon talboti; assembly: GCA_037367365.1. NCBI lineage: Eukaryota > Metazoa > Chordata > Actinopteri > Kurtiformes > Apogonidae > Apogon > Apogon talboti. Next base: position 21,115,711 of record JAPQRQ010000014.1, on the reverse strand, counting down.
CCTGCTGCTGTTCATTAAATATTCAAACGTACTTGAGGTTGCTGTTATTCTTTTGTCAAGGAGTAAATTATATCTGTATTTGTAACACTGACTATTATTAAAATGTGGCCAAAGTCTGAAATTTGGTAAAAAAGAAAAAAGAAAAAAAAAATTTCCAGAAGCTCCACTGGAAAAGAGAAAGTGGAAACCCTGACTATGCTAATTAACATACAGTTACATGGATTTCCTTTTAAATTATGACGTTTACCACTGAAATATGAACGCTCCATACAGACTTAAATTAAGAATTTCCTAAGGCTATTAGCTGATAACTGTGTTTGTGATGCTGCCCTGCTGTTGACCCTTTTGGTGGATTTTCAGGGATCCCATGACAAATGAGACAAACTACTGTCTGTACAATTATTCCACATTTGTGCTCAGCTAATCTTTAGAATCACTTTCATCCATGGAGCCCTGGAAACACGAGACCGATGAGAAGACCACGGCATTCACAGATTTCACAAACTGAGACAGTTTCTTCAAAAAAAAGCATCTACTGTGACAAAAAAAAAAAAAAGTAGAGGTGATACTGGAGAGAGGTCAATTCTTTGCGATTCCCTTGTTTTTCATTAACATTCCACAGGAAGGTGTTGATGGACACAGGCCGAGCAGCGAGGGTCGGGTAACACACATATGCACACACCGACCCGACACACTGGGCGTGGGAAACAAAACACACACACAATGTAACCCTGACACACCCTTATCAATCAGGTCAATTGATTATACAGGGAGAGACAAAGCCTTTTAGCGTGTCCTCTCCCCTCTTTCTCTCCTGCTGACCATTAGCTGCCTGATCATTTGACATGTCCAAGTGGTCTTTGAGACTGTGTGGGGTAAATATGAGTGGAGGCAGCGGATGAGGGCTACGTCTATTTATCAACAAACCCTTGAACAATGCGCAATACAACGGTGGCCTGGAATCCTCTCCGTCTATGTCGAAGGCAGATCGTGGGCCTCTGAACAGGGAAACGCACTCATCACAGTTACATCCTTGTAACAGCCGTCGCAGAATGTGCCTAGTGTTTTATCTCTTCACTCCACCACTTCTTAAATAAAACATATATTAAATTAGGGCTCTCACATTTTTATATTAAATAATCTGGCTATACTTATTCTACCGGTCATATTTTTACATTTTTGCAATTATACAGGGCCGAATTCTTAAGCAAAAAAACCACACAATGAATAATTTAAAACCATTCAACACAGAAAAACAACTCTATACAAACAAAAGCTGCAACCTGTGATTTTTTTTTGGTTTTTTTTAATAAATAATTTCATTCATTTACTGCCCACACTGGTATGTACTATGTATTTTCTATTAGGGCACTGGTTACTTTAGCAAAAGCTGCACAATCAATCCAATCACACTGTCAACCTGTGCAATTATATAATCATAAAAGGCTGTCGTTTAAAGTTCCAGTGTGTGTAAGGTGAATTTTTTTACCAACATGGAAAATGAAAGCTGCTACATGTATTGTTTTGATAGGCAATCTGGGCATTTTAATCGCTAAAGCTGGCAAGATTATATATTAAGAACGTAGTAAATTCAACACAATTGAGCGCCGAGGAAGGGAAGGCGAGGGGAGGAGGGCCGAGGTGAAGCGAAGGAAGATGGGAGAAACTGAGGAACAGGAAGTAAGGGGGAAAATAATCCTCCCCGGCTTGGCAGGAATTCCCCTGTGTGGTTTCCTGCAGGATTTCTGACCATCCATTGTGTGTGAGTGGGTACGTGTATGTGTGTGTGTGTGTGTGTGTGTGTTTCCTGCAGGCTGTTTCTGAGTGGCCGGTGTGGGGGATCTTTAAGCCCCTGCTGGAGTTTGACTGCAGGGTCTAACATGAGGTGGGTATACATCTGAGCCTCCGATCCACGTAACAAATGCATGTACGGACGCACACACACATCTGTGCCTACTGATCTCTGACCCTGGAATGTGGATATAGAGTGTGAGTGTGTGTGTCTGTGTGTGTCTGATTGAGTGAGTGAGAGGTGGGGGTTACTCTAACTAATGCAAATCAGGCGGTATTAATAAAGGCCCGGGCAGTCGGACTGAATAGTATGCAGGCACATGCACACAGTTGCATGTGTCTCTCAGACACACACACTCTAAGACTAGTATTGTGACACGCACACAATAACCACTAAACTCAAATACAACATGCCAAATGCTCAGTTCGGATTCCACTAATTTATGAATGAACACAATGACATATCCATTGTTTCCTTTCATGCCTCGATATCACTGAGCAGAAAAAAAGAACTGAATTAAATAGGAAAATGGGGATCTCCAACGCATAATAAATAAGATCTGCACTGAGAAAAACAAATGCAAAGATGCTCTGCATTTTATCAAGTGGATGAGGACCAATTAGTTGTTACGCCTTTCAAGTGACAAACTTAATGCTTAATGGTCGAGCAGATTTCTTTCACTTTCGGAGTTGTGGAGCTGACTCTGGGACCGCTATGCACTTTGAAAATGCATAAGGATTAGCTCCGGTCCCATTCTAACAGTGTTTCAGATAAAGGACATCCAAATTAAGTGGCTGAAGCATCAGCGTAATCTGTTCAGGTAGTAATTCTGTTGTATTTTGAATAAAGAACTAAGATGGCGATCGCGGATGGCGGCTGACAACAGGTCTGGCCAAGTTTCTGCACATGGACTCGCACTGCATCCCTAAGCGTTTTAAGAACTTGCATGAGCTTGTTTTATCTCTCAACTGCACATTATTTGCTGTAAAGCACTTTGTGAGGATCCTGCTCATAATGAGTGCTTGATAGACCCATATTCACATGCTGACACCGACCCGTGGAGTCAAATCCGCATTCTGAAAGGGGACAATGAAGTCTTCCTGACCATTAAACCTCAAAATGCGAGGGAGGAAGGATGCATTTTCGAAGCGCTGTCCAAACTGGGGAACACTGGTGTAGAGTTTGCAGATAATGACGACGTGTATTACTGGGTTGAATCGCTATGACTATCTATACATACTCGGTAGCAGATGAAGTATCAACCATCAGAAATGTTCGTGACTCCTGTTAGCGCTGTACTTTTATCAGGCTCCATTTAACTGTGGGGGGCAAATTCAGTTTGGGCTCCTCTGTTGTGACAAAGGCTGGGTACACATGGAAAAAACTAAAGTGGAACAGATGACTTGACACCTCCTGTAAATTTAGATTTTACGCAGCCTGTGATTACATGTTCTGCTAACAGGCGTGACTGATTAACTCACACTAATGTAGCATCCATTAAAGGCTGCCATCACTGGTGGGTGTAGGTGCGCTGCAGACATACGAGCAGCTACAAGTAATTCAACTGCTACCGACTCTATAATATTACATTTCAGCGCCGTTTCAAGGCCTTCTCTGTGAATTTTAAAGTCCTACACTGTAAAACTGAAGGACACACAGACACTGATATATGTATATCATATGTACATATAACATCTACAGCATAGATTTTTTTTCTGAATAAAAAATTAATTGGGGAGCCAGATTTTAATAAAAATAAATAAATAAAGAACACCTGCATCACCTTCACAGGGATCTACTCAATTTACAACCTTCCAACTTCGTTTTTATCAAATCAGAGGATGTTCCAGGATAGAGGATATTGTGGTGGCCTTGGTTAAGTATCACCATATAAATGTAATATCTCAACCCTGGGACTCAACCCTTCGGAAACAAAAACAATCTGCTGAAGTCGAGTGGACTCGAGGCTTTAACGTCATGATTGACTGTAAAGTGAGAGCGCATGTTTCTTGTGGCATCTCAAGGTGTGTTTCCATCCAGCTGTTATTATTCACATTTTCATTTGCACTTACGAACATCCCTAGAATGAATTAAATAAATAAACAAATAAATAAAAATAAGAGTTCTCATGCTTGGCATATGTGGAAGTGCTGGTGTATTGATAAAACGTAATGCTAATAAGTGCAATGGAAACTGATTTAGCAAATAATCGTGTGTCCGAGTTAACATATTAGATAGAAACAGCAATGGATCGCCACTATTTGAGGCAAAGACTTATATGATCGACAGCAGCGGTTTGGTTCGAGAAAAGAGAATGAACCCAGCTTGGTTTTTGTCAACCTCTTACATCTTTCCCCTCCTCATGGTAGTACTGTTTGAAACACTATGTAACTGGCAAAGTCTTAACCCAGGATGATGATGATGATGATGATAATGATTATGGAAAACCCAACTGTTAACATTCTTGCAGCCATAATATAAATTGGTATTTTCTTTTGTTGATTTCCTGAAAATTCTGTGAAACACATTTGGATGGAAACCCACTTTGGCATGAGTGGGAGGCATACAGAGGTAACATCTGAGGGCTGTCTTACCTTCTTGTCCTGGTCTGGGGGTCTATCCATACACTGAGAGGAAGAGTCACTTAAGCTTTGAGACCTACTACCACGGCCCCTGCTCCTTCGCTAAAAGGTAAAGAGGAACTCCAAGTTACTGGATGAAGTCCATAGAAAAGAGGCTAAAATTATAGACCAAAAAAAAAACAAAAACAAAAAAAAAACTCTTGATTAAAAAATATCATACAAACTGAAACTAAAAAAAGCTGACTGAACTCAAGAAAAACTAAAATTCAAAAACAGTCAAAAGACATTATCATGAACATTGGTCACAAAAGTCTTAATAGAAATAATCTTATTGGTCTCTATGAGCAACAAAACTCAATGTTGGCATTAAATATTTAACTGAAAGACATTAACAGGCCATACTTTATAAAAAAAATATATCAAGGATCAGATAAAAGCATTTGATGACCTTATTCAAAAATGGAATCAGGATGGAGGGACACAGTTAAAAATACTACATTGTAGTTGCTAAACTAGTCACTAAACCATCCCAGGATGCTTCTGAGGGGCTTTGCCTTTCAATCTCAACCAACGCCAGCTTGATCTTGCACATAGTGTGTGTTACCATGGTGATAAACAACTACATCCTAAAATTACGGGCATATTATCTCCGGATGTGGATCGAGGACTGTGCAAATCCAACCTTCAACCAGTGACTGTTACTAAGACTGGCTCAATAAGGTAACACTGAATGTGTGTCTCCATCAGCTCTATGACGAGCAGGGTCACATAACAGTACCTTCCCTTAAAGAGAAGGCTAACATTTTCAGCCAGTTGCTTTAGAAGAGACGTTAGGAGCTGAGGAAAAAGCAACATTTAACAATCGCGACAAGACGTCTGACTCAAGACTGCAGCTGATTGGAAAAGTTAAACACATGGATCAATGTGTTTTGGAAATGGACAAAGTGCTTCATACATAGTATAGGTAAAACCTTGTGCTGACGAGAAACTTTACAACACAGACTAAACAGGCATAATCTAAGTCTCAAATGTGATTTGGCTACTGACTCAGGTCAAATACCATATGTTTCTAACATGGCATAAACATCCATCAAGTGGTATTTATGAAACCCACTCTGCTAACAACATTGCTTTCTTCATCATTGATTCCCTCTCGTGCATTCCTGTCATCCATACAATCTCAGCTTAATGACATTATGCCCCACCATCCAAAGCCATTCGTACACGATCAATATAACAGCATGAGTCCTTCCATCAGCGTTTGTTAACATTGCAAAATGTCATGTGGGTGTGTGTTGTGTGTGTGTGTGTCTGTATGCTGGCATTATACAGCCTGTCCAGTCTTTCCATCCCACCACTGTTCCAGATATTATAACAGTTCTGTCACATTCTTGCTTTATATATTTGCTCTCCTCCCCCCAACCGATGTAGAGTGTGTACACACATACATGTGAGATAGGCTGTTAACTTGTTGGAGAGGTGGAACTAAAACTGTAACGAAACAGCAGATTTCTTCAATGACTGACTGTGTGCACTGAAAACACATCTTCTTTCTACACAACAGCTTCGGCTAAACCAGTTAAACTGACAAAAAAATTAAAAAAAGAACCTACTGATAAGACAGTTCAGAAATAAATCACTCAGGTGCTATTTTATGTAGAATTTAAAGTATATAATCCACAATTTAGCCCTGCTTAGCCCTATTTCAGCTTATGATGAAAGCCAGACATCCAGTACCTGCAAACCCGTAAGTCTGTAGCCAGTCTGGGCTTAAAAACAATACATGAGGGAGTGTAGAACATGATGGGTCACTGATAGAGAGATTAGAGGAATCAGAAAGCAAGGAAGAATAAAAGTAGATGGAAAGGGGTAAACGGAAGGTAAAGAGCAGGTGGGAGAGAGGCACAGAGTGATGGACCGACGAGCTGTGTGTAAGAGACGCAGATGTGCAATGAAGCTGGATAAAGAAATGGGTAAAGGAGGAATTAATGGGATAGAAATGTTGCAGGGAGGAGAAAGGAGCGTGGTATTGAATGCAAGGACAGAGTTGAGATGAAAAGTATTTCTTGCTGTGTTACTGTAAAACCAATATGTACAGTATGTGTGTTATGTCTAGAAAGTGATCCCGGCACGCAGTTAGGAGGACACGAAAAAAGCAAACACATAAAACATCCTCCCAACAGGCCACTGTAAAGACAGCCTCAGACGTACAAGTCACATGTTACGAACTCTGTGGCTGCCAAATGACCTCAATACACACAGTAGTCACAGTGACTTTCTCTAATCAAACCTGAAATCAGAGCTCAGTTCACGGGAAAGATAGTGTATGCATGACTCTAATAAAAACTTAGTGTTAGAGATTTGTCATGTGCTGGGGACAAAAGTAATACGGCATGGTTGTTGTAATGTGTTAAAAACATAAACTGTCTGTTCTGTGATTAGTCAGCAAAAACCTGTAGTAGATCAAACTGACAATGAAAGTCAATATTGATTAAAGGGGCCAAGCTTTAATGTTTCACACTTTGCAAAAGAATGTTTACAAAAATGGGTACAACTGTGGTGAATTCCACAGAATTATTGTTATGTTATTAAGTTATGTGTTAAGTTGTTATAGCTTTTAAGCATTACAAGCCATGCTTTAGAGTATAACACAACAAATATAACAAATATGAAGCAACACTTACCAATTTGCTGTGGTGGTATTTGCAATATCCACAATACTTGACATTGTCGGCATCTGATCCTTGCTCCTCACATAATAACCCTGCAAACTGGGCACTGCGGTGACGTAACAAAGACAAAAGAGTTGAGGAGAGCAGGAAAAACATGGTTTTTTTAGCACTTTATGCTCACACTCAAATCATAGACAATAATAAAAAATACAAAATATGTTTCCTCTTGTGCTGCTGAAATGTGTTATCATTCTATTTCAGTGGTTGCTAAATGTAAGGGTCATGGAGCTGCTTTTATTGGGTCACTAAACATCTTAAGTAAAAGATATGATAATATACATTAATTCATTTTATTAATCAAGACAGAAAAGTGATCTCTGGAGGCGTTTAATAAATGTTGAACCCAACAAAGCCATGTGAAACATAGAAGAAACTTTGACGTGATTTAGAAATAACTGTAGTTAAACTACATAAAAGATATAATAAGATGAAAAAAAGATTATGGAAAAAAGATGCTACAAGACAAAAACCATGTAAAAGACGTAATTCATAACAAAAATGTAAATTTGGGCCCTGAGGAGATACAACATTTATCTTTTTGGGTCTAAAGCTGAAAACGTTTAGAAACCACTGCTCTACCCATCAGCTACTTGGCAGAAACAGAATAAAACGTGTTATTAATACTCATGTCTGAGTCTAAACCTGAGTTTGCAAGAAAGAACAAATAAAAATCTGATTCTTTGTCTGATGAGGTTAATGTGGTGTGAATAGGTCTCACCATGTGACATGGAAGGCCTGTCTGCAGCCATGTTTGTTGCAGGTCATACAGGCACCAGTGGCTGCTTTACTCTCTCTGCCCTGGTCCTCGCAGATGTAACACGTCTACGCACACAAACAGAGTCACAGTCAGGAAAGAGAACTTATACTTATGTAACAAAACCAAGTATTTATATAGTAAATGTTTTTGAGCCACGTCGAAATGTGCTTCTTACCTTGTTGTAGCGCTCATGTGGCACAGACTGAAGTACAATGGGCTCCATAGTTGAGACGTTCGCAAACTCCACTTCAGGTATGTAAAGGGCACAAACCACATGGGCCCAGCCTGCAGACACACAAAGACAAGAACCTTCAGCCTTTATGCAATCAGAGGGAAAAAATCCATATAGTTTTCTGCCTTTATTCCCTTTTTCTAAATATAGAAGAAGAAGAAGAAGAAAACTGCATCAATAAGCTCAGGAACAGTTTGTATGAACAGGTGAAAAAGTCAGACTGCGATTATTGTGGGCATTTTTATGACATTTGACTTCAGTCAACTTTCAAGTTGAAGTTGCATATTTACAAATGCAGAAACATTTGAACTTCGAGTTGCATAAAACTTAAAAAAAACAAAGAAAAAACACAAGAACTTAACAAATGTAAAATACTGCAGTGACTTCCGTTATGCAAGATTTACACAGTGCTGCTCTGTTCAGTGTCACTAACTGCAAAATATTACCGGACAGCATTGTGATTATTCTTTCTAATTTCTGCAGTTCTATCAAGATAAATAGTCCTAAATCTGAACCTTTAAACTGCAGTTTTGTAATTATATATTTGCACAGGCTGATATGGCAATTCTGAACTGATACATTGTGCTGACCTGGACTTTATATAAGTTTGTGGCTTATTAAACATACAAAAAAACTTGCATTTCCTCATGTACAATCAGCACTTTGGTTAATATAAAATAACAAAACTATACCACATAAAGCAAATCTATGTGGGAAATGGTTGAATGATGCAAACAATTCTTACTGTGCAAACAGAACTTTAATAAAAATGAAAATACAAAAGTTCAATATTGCTTCTATTTTACAACACGTCACATAAATTGTTGCATTTATAATGTCGCTAAAAGAGTAAATTATTGTGTTATGAAGCAGTAACTGTCAGTAAGAAAGGTACACACAGTTAATAGGTCTCCCTTCTCAGTACATTCAGCACAATCATTCTATAGCACATCTAGAAGCAATTTATATTATATAACTTGCTGTTTTGTTGCCAGTATATGAAAATTTCACACAGTAGCGAAAACTACAACTGGAATAGAGGTTCATGTGGTGCACCGCCCGGCACCATTACACATAAATATCTGACTTCAATTCTGAAACGTTGAGTCGTAAATGCCTTAATTTGTAGATTGGTAGTTAATCTATCTAAGTAGCCATTTATTGAGCCTTAACACACACACAGCTGCCTGTCAGTGAAGACAAACTGGGGGCGGTAGAATGACAGCGGGGCACGGTGGAGTGGCAACAGAATTGACGACGAGCTGAGGAGGAGTTGAAGGAGGTGAACGGGAGGTCAAATGGAGGTGGGAGTCTCCTGCCATGCTGGAGGTGTCTGTTTTTCCCCATAGCGGAAACAAAAACAGGCTTAAACTTACAGTTGAACCCATGACCTGCCTTTGACCTGGTGAGCGGGACAGGGGAGGAGGGCAGAGGGCGGGACGGAAGGGAGGGAGCGGGTGTGAAATGGGGGCATGTTGTTGTTTTGAAGTCCCTCCAAGAATCTGGAAGAGGCCTATAAAACAGGACTATAAAAGTGGCAAAGCCTTCCTCCTCAAACTAAGCTTTGACACTGTTAGCCCCCCCCCCTCCCCCCAAAAAAATGAAACATCTGATACGAACATCCCTTACACTGCAAAGTTATCGCAGCTTCAACAAACCTGAACTGTACTACAGATGGGAAAATGGACGCAACTTCGCTAATGAAACCGTAAAATAAATCAAAATAAACAAGACTAGCATAGCAGGTAACAAACCCCGTGTACAGTGAAACCACATCCATATAATCAAAAATAATCAAAACAGAGCAGCCAACTCTAATTCAAAACAGTCAGACCACCATCAAATATTTGGATGTTTCTTGGCACTAACTCTGAAGCAGTTTTCATTTCCTTTGAATGTTGTCATCTTCAATCTCTTGCTATAAGAAAAACACCGACATCTGACTGATTATCCACACCCTGAGAATGGAAAAAAAAAAAAAAAAGGGAAGACATGTAGCCACAGCCCGGAGAGACATCTGCAAACTTTCTCTGGCTCTCTTAACTGCCCGCGACATGTTGAGATTCTGGATCAAATGCCCATTTCGGACTAAATCCCGTTGCTCTGCTTTATTACTGTCCCACCTGAAACAACAGTCACTACCACACAGATCAACAAGTGAAGGGAAACTGACAAGAGCGGAGGAACGGAGCGCAGGGGAAAGAGACGGTGAGAGAAAAATGGGAGGAAGAAGAAGAGAGGGAGAGAGGGGTCATGGGAAGGGTAAAATAAAAGAGAAAGTAGTAAAACGGTGTGTGTTAGTGTTGTCCTGATGCCTCCCTGCAGGCCTGGACACAATCCCACAGCTGTGCCTCTCTCTCTGACGGACTCAAACACACACACACACACACACATACACACAGAATATTTACAGTCTCCACCAAGCTGACCTCCCAATGAACCCTTAGAGGAGACTCCTCACAGGCCATGCACTATACCCATCCTGGCCCGCCCCCTCATAAACATACACACACACTCACACGTACTCATAAAACATGGACTGGCAAGGACGGTACAGAGAGGCAGCACACACAACAAACAGCAACATAACTCTCCCAGCACGCTCACACCCCTTAAACTTGCCGGTGACACGCAATTAATGACAAAACACACAAGAGGCGAAATGTGGGTGAGTACGTGCGGAAGGGATCCTACCTCCGTTGTCTGTCCTCTTCAGGGCTCCGTCTTTGTGGGGACACAGCTCACATCTCTGTGGGTAAAGAAGAAACACCGTGTGAGGAACAACAGGTCAACCTCAGTGGCTTGGGGTGAGGTTAACACACAAGTATGACAAATATGCCTGGGTTGGAGATAAGATGGCCAGTTACCGTGACTCGGGCACAAGGCCAGCAAAGTCCGTGGGAAAAAAAAGACCTCAGTGTTCGCCACCTGAGGTTACTGGTAGTTATGATGTCGAATTGGGAGTTGATGACTGTCATACAGTTAACTGTATACCATCACCGAAGTAGAGATAGAATGTAAATGGAATATTACAATATAGAATAGTAAACTGCAGAATATTAAAACAACTGACTAACAGAGATTGACTGATGTGGGAAAGTGAAGATGCTGCACCCTGGGAACACTGGATGTGGATGTGTGTATTTCAGTACTTTGATTGACTGTGCAGCCCTGGTTGGTATGTTTGGGAATATAAGTGACAGGGATCCGAACACTTTGAATCTGTGACTACAACATCCATTATTCATAGTATGTTTTTTCTTTTGTTTAGGTTTAATGTTGGTGGTCGCTGCATCCAGTACTGAGTTAAGTCTTATTACGTGTCAGACCACAGAACGAACTGTTGGAGCCTTGCCATAGCTAATGGGGATCTGAAGAAAAGTCTAATAGAAGTTTACGTATAAACATACACCACAGGATCAAGACCCATTCATTAGCATAGAATTTTGAAAAATATAAAACCATTACTTCTATGTTTCATTATAGTGGAACAAATACATGACTTTAATACACAAAGCTCATTATATGAGAAATATTGGACAGGGAATCAAAATCTAAATAAATCAACATGGTGTTATTTCTTAGTAGAAGAAGAACGGGGCCAAACAAGACGATGTCATGAAAAGTGTGCCGGTCAAACAGTAGTGGCATAAAACTGGGTTTATACTGGTGAATGGTCATAATTGTGTAAAAAATATTACAATAATCTCAAATAATTCAAATATAGCAATAATGTATTAGGCCAATGTGAGAGCGAATAGTTGTCTGTATATGTCCCTCTGATGAACCGGCGACACGTCCAGGGTGTACCCCACCGTCGCCCAAGGCTGACTGAAATAGGCTCCGACATCCCCGCGACCCTCTAGAGGATTAAGCGGTTCAGAAAAAGGGTGGCGATATTAGGCCAAGCTGTTGAATGTTTCTGCTAATGGATTCTTTGGGCAACTATTTTTGCTTCTCTAAACCAGGCAGTAGTCTTTCCTCTTCAACTGCATGCTCATAGCTGCAATTATTTACATTTATGTGACATATGTTATTGTTCCGTACATTTATTATCATTTTACAGTATGTTTAATATTCTCACAACGTAAAAGCAGGGCAAGATATATTACCACATGGGACGTAATGAATCATTATATCGATTATAAACATTAGAACTTACAAGTTGTCCTGTACGTTTTTGTTAAGGAGCTGGTGTGAGACTTGCTTTAGATTTAACTTTTCTCATTGTCATCCACTCATAGATTAATTTCAAGGGCAGAAAAAAAACACAATATATTGCGGAGCTCACAACACCGTGGGTGATTTGCCAAAATGTTACCTGGCTAGTATTTAGACGACCATTTACATATGTTCATATTCCAATTCAATATGTCAGAACTGAAAGTGATCAGTTGGTAACTTTAACCTGTACCGCCTTTGTGTTTTTGTGACATTTGCACTGCTTTGACTCGCAATAAAACAACACATCGATGCAAATGCAGCATGTTTTAACACATTAGCAGCCACTCCTAAAAGGAAGACTCTACAGACCATAGTGATTTAAGGTACTGCACTCAGGTAAGGTGAAAGACGCTTTACTTAGCAAACTGAACAAATATGACAGGTTGTGGGTAATGCCGGGGTCAGAGTTTGCTGATGCTCCCATTGTGAAAACAGAAAAATATTAGCTCTTCACAGGTATTTGCTGTTTTCTTGAGGCAGCTTCATGTTATTCTGATTTAACGTGTTTTCTTGTACTTGCACAAGCTTCGTTAGGTTCCCTTTCCGCCCTAACCTCATTTTGTCAATGCTGATTTTCTTTTACAGGGTTACCCAGACAGGAAAAATGCAATTAACCAATTCAATATTTCAGACTTTGCCCTGTGCACATATATTAGAGTAACAAATAGGCAATTTTATACCACACAGTTGAATAAAGTCTGGACCTGGCCTTTGCCTTGTTCATATGAACCTGAGGCTCAGTTAAGCATGAGGATTTTGCGCCTAGTTCTGTTCATTTGGACATTTTTGCAAAGAGTAAATGGTTTTATTTCCCAAAGCTGCCCGTCTGCAGACTGAATGGCTTCATGTTGCCAAAGCGTGGAACACACAACAAATGGTATCTGCCACAGTTGGTAAATGCTCCGCGCTCGCATGGCGTTCACGATAATCTTTTATGGAGCTTTTCAATCAGGATTAAAAAATGTTGAAATGTGACGGCAACTGGTATGAAATACAGACCGCAGGCTTGGGGCAAGAAGGAGAACAGTATATGGCACATGTGAACGAAAAATCCTGCGGGTGTGGGCAGTTGCTCTGTGAAAATTGGCAGCGGTGCGTGTTTGACATGATTCCTCCAGTTACCGTTCCTTTGATACTGCAGCTTCTGCCAGGCTGTATAGACATTTAAGATGAGATGACAAACACACTGGGATAATCCACATAAGCAAACAAGTGTAAATAATGGGTTAGACAATAACACTGTAACTGATACAGTAGTGTGCTGTAATAATTCCTTATTAGATATGGGTGAACACCATGTTTAGAGACATCAAAGAAAGACCCATTATGGCCAATTCTGCATGGCTTCAAAGGCACCTGAACTATTAAACTTTGTTGAACCATATACCATACATTAACGACTCCATTATATAAATGACACACACAAAACAAGTCTGAAAACTCTAGTCTGATCATTGACAACCTGTTATAGCAACATGGTCTCTAATCAGCAGTTGTCTTTTATCACCCAGCTCTGTTTGTCAGGCTGCAAACAAACTATAGGACTCATAGTATGTCTAGTATTCTCCCTCCCTAGCCTGTGTCGCTTTGTATCACAACTAAATATCCACAATGGACAATTAAAATTACGACACAATATGCCAATAAAAGATTTGCACTGCAATGTAGTTGGGCAATATTGTAATTTTTTTTCTAGGTGTATAAATTAGGTTGAGTTACATTACACCTAGGTTACAGTTTAAAAACATAATGCAAATTAGACAAAATGGTTAATGTAAATATGCAAAAACAGCCAAAACTGTTGTTAAAATATATATATGAAAGTAGAGAAATGGAAATGTCGCTGACAACACTTGCTATGAAATAATTAAAGAAAACAGCTCTTTCATGGCCACGACATGCATTGACTTAACAAGTTACTACAAAGCTACCTGGACCCAGAACAAGGCACGTTTGTGATGAATCAGACACGTTGAGCTCCAAAACACACAAGTGTCTCTTACAAATACATTCAGGGTTTCCAATCCTTTCACTGTGAGAATCCACCCAGTGTTTTGACTCCACCTTTCTAAAGTCAACTGTGATTCGTGTTGTTTCTGCAGCGAAAACATTAACCCTGTATCATGACTTCATAGCAGTACCAAAACCCATTACTCAGACAAGGCAGTTTAAAGTTGATCAGCTGAACACTTTTCATATAGAAGAACTTTATGGAACACGCGAGCACGGAAACATTAATGCTATATCCCAGTGCTCTGTTAAATATACAGTACGTGTGTGTCTGTGAGACAGCACCACCTGAGAGTGTATGAGAAAGTAGATGATCATTTGTATTTAATATTGGGTTAGTGTGTCAATGTGGTCAACTAATACATTACATGCAGGACAAGCCACAATACACTGAATATATCCGAGACGCTGCCACGCCCTGGGTTGCACAGACGTATGACGAGCTCAAGTAAAAGGTGAAAACTATTTTAAACGCGTCTCCCATGATTTTGAAACACCACATTGTCTCCGACCGGAAAACTGACGGCATCAAAGGTATCACAAAATTTGCAGTGGGGTATTGATTTATCACATATACTTGATGTTTCATGGTTTGTTCTATGTGGAAAGTAGTACAAAACCCTTAGGCAGGAGGTAGAGCATGTTGTCCACAAACCAGAGGGCTGGTGGTTCAATCACTGGCTCGTCTATGTGACGAGGTGTCCTTGGGCAAGACATTGAACCCCATGTCGCTGCCATTTGAGCAGCCACTGCAAGTGCATGAATGAGAATACCATATTACCGCAGTCCATTTGCTATATTGTAAATATCAAGTACCAAATGTCACGCAAATTGTTTAAGATGCTGGCTTAAACACTGGCTCTCTTCCTTTCACAGACACACATTTATTTTAAATGGGCTGACTACTAGTGTAATTTACAGAGAGCATTGCATTATGGGTCAGTGTTTCCCATTAATGATATAGACTGTGGCGCCCCACAGTAGCTTTGCTCTGCCACAGTATTATAATGAACTGAAAATACTGTGCAGAGCCAAGTCTTACTTAACCATGTTGTTAAAGTAAATTAATTTTCTCATAAATTTGAAGAGTTCATGCTCTTAATGTTATAATGTAAAATCAATGAAAGTGAAACTAATCACACAAGCAACTTTTTCCAATATTACAAACTCGTATGTGTACGCCTATATACAAAATACACCACCGCAGCAGACCCTGAACCACCGGCACCTGAAACCATGAAAGCCTCAGTAGCAATGGAGGAATAATCCCAACTCCCTGAGATGACATGAATATTAATTTTAACAACAACATTATTGTCATTGGTTGTGTTTTGCCAACCAATTATCAGTAGCAAACCCAGTATCAGTAATAATGTTGGTCTTTTAATAAACATAGACATTATTTCCCAACAGAAATTTGATATCAGATAATTGGCAACTAAGGTATGATGCCAGCAGGTCCTCTGTGTGTCACTGTGTGTCTAATGCAGACACAGAAACTGGTCTGTGACAAAATATCCATATTACCATCAAAACAATCAGACTAAGTGGACTGGCTGCAGTATTGCAGTGAGTTTGCACTGCATGATTGTTTTAAGGAAAATGTAAATTGGTGCTGGACAATTAATTGAATAAAAATCTCGTGTTGCTATGTAAAATTACATAATTGCAAAAGGCTACAATTTAAAGGTTCAGTGTGTGTGTATTTCATTTCAGATTCAGTGACACTAGGCAAAACAAATAGTTAATCTTATACAGCTTAAAATTTTCCTGGATAATTAGACTCAAATTACAATATTGTCAACAATAACAGCAACAGCTTTTTCACCGCATGGTGCAGCTCTGATCTAATGCATGAGTTGTAGATGCATATCTTAAAGTGTAACATCTCAACTTGCCACATTTTATGAGAAACCTTCACATGTAGTTAAAACAGCGTTCAGCTTGTAAGGGCCAGGTACATATTCAACTGTCAGGGTCATTGGTTACGTTTTTTATTTAACGTTCATATACAGGATATTTTGAGAACAATTAGACCTAGATAGATTTTTTACATTAGGCATTTTGTTTCATTTCTTAACCTCTGGCACAAGTGCATTATTAAAAAGGACTATGATGAAGATACTGATCTGTAAGTTATTTATGGTGCTGTATATGTACGTCATTTATTTCGATTCTCCTTTTTTTTTCCCCATTAAAAAAAGAAAACAAATTATCACATAGAACCAATGACTTTATACCTACTTTGCTGTATGTCAAAGACATGTGGACACTGTCTGCAAGATGTGCTGCATTCCATAATGCATGATGGTGGGCAAGTGAAATATAAATTCAGTTCAGACTTAGCTGTCTAAATGTTCTTTGTTAATAATCTATTCTTGAAAGAAAAGACATTTTTTTTTTGATTATACTGCCAACACAACACCCCAGATTGACTGTTTTGTGTGTCTCCCTTACATTCAGTGCAGTTTGAGAATGTAACAACACGAAGCTGTACAATAGTAAACATAAGTGAGCATTTTCTTCCTTATTAAACCCCCATCTCAATAATTCAGTGCCCACCCCCATGTTTCACTCAGAACACCTCCACATGCCCACTGAGGAGACATCGGGCCGCCTTAGACGACCTTGAACCCCTTTAGCAGACCTACTGATGACGTAACCTGTAACACGGTACCATTTTCTTGGCACACATATCTGTAAATGATAGCGCTGCTGAAAAGCATGAGGTCCACCATCTTCTGCCCGAGTACCGTTCTTCCAGGAGTTTACTCATAAATGATGGATGGATAGATAGATGAACTGTGTGACTCACCACGCGAGCTGCTCTCTCCTGAGATTCACATTTTCTGCACAACCATGGACCAGTGGGCACCTGCACAATGCCATAGCAAGCTGCACATAACAAAAAAAAAAAAAAAAAAAAAAAAAAACAGAGGGAGGATAAGCAGGTTAATGACACAGTCACCCATTACAACCACAACAACTGAACTTCATTCCCCAGAAGGCAGTCACACAATAATAATGAAACCACAGTGACACGTGGCAACACACGACAAACCTGATGACACCTGATAACATCTGATAACAAATACTACACCCTCTTCACTTCACTATTTTACTACTGCCAGAAGGGTAAACTAGCTCATGTGGTATGAATGTAAAGCTGAGCAGTGTTGTGATCTGACAGACATCTGCTGTTTTAACATCACTCTACTGACAGCAGACAGTTTGCCTGCACTAGAAAATATTCTAAGCTCCTGAGATGATGGTAGAATGACTGATGATGCTTTGTTAATTAATGCTAGCTTGCACAGCAATGAGTAGCATGTTTGAGTGTGTGTGATTTCACATTGTCTGTATTGGGTAACAAGCTAGGCAGCATTAACTACTATTTAACTTACCTTCACCCAGGAATATACAGTATATATGGAAAAAAAATATAAAATAAAAAAATAAACAGCTACATTTCAGTTTGATTCTATTAACGCAGCCACAGTAACCGAAAGAAATTGCTTGGCGGCCGAAAGCATTTAGACAGCGCACAATCATCTAAATTTCATCCAAATTTAGTTCTCCATATGCTGTCATGATACAACCTGATTTCACTGATGTTAACAAGGCTCAGATTTAAAGTTGCAGCCCACGCGGTACTACCCTAAACAGCCGACCTCTACACATTTTCAGATTATCTCTGATCTGACCAGAGCTCATAATCCAATGGAATAAACAGCCATAATCCAGATTCCTGAGAAAACCCTGTCGAAAAACACCCCTAAGGTTACTGAGTTCAAATGAAGAAACGGCAACCACACGTGCAAACAAAACATTAATTGCCAGCTGGTTAATATACACTGAAAACATAATAGACATAAGAGCATAGTAGTTGTCCATAAAATCTCATCTCAATGGTTTCCATGATAACTGCTGTCACAATCACTTTGCAATGAAAACTCTGTTATTTTACGTTCTTCAGTTATTCAAAGAAGAGCCAAAGCACACAAGGGACATGTTTTTACTAAGCATTAATTAATTAACATATGCTGGGGATTGTGTTTAATAGTTTAATTATATTGCATTCTAGGTCTCTGTAGGCTTTAATTTACTATACATTCCATCTAAATATGGTGTGAGTGTGAACATTAATGTTGGTAAACAGACAACCTAACTTTCAACAAGAGGTTTCACAGTAAGAAATCGATGTATACTGTTAATGGACACTTGCCCTTCAGTTAAACAGGGAAGTAGAAGCCGCACAGCTGGAAAACTGAAACTACAGTCAAGCAGGATATATTGGGTAATGAAAAACAATTTAATGATTAAAGTATAGCAACGCTAAGTGTTCCACTGACAACTTTATTATGAATGTTTTCCAGTGTTTTATATATATAGCATCAATATTGGAGACGTGCCCAGTCTCAGCAAGACTTGCAAACCTCCATTATAAATCCCTTTATGAATTCCATCGCAAAATCATCACAAATACTAACACATATTCAGATTGTAAACGTTACAGACTAATGTCTTTTGTTTAATCAAAGAAAAAAAATCAGTTGCTGTTTTCAAGTAACTACAGATTAAGACATCTGGTTTACATTATGCCTGGTGAAGACATTGTAGCGGTGTTTCAAAACATCCATAATAAGGTACAGTAATATAACAATACTAATAGCACAGTTATAATATAGCAAGGATCCCAAGAAGCTATACTAAAAGACTAAATAGTTTAAATACATTTAATCCTCCAAAATACTGCAATGTTAATGGTGCAAAATAAATACTATGTATTTCATGACAAATTCCAATACCAATCTGGCATTCCTTGAACTTTGCTGCATCAATGCAAACTTAAATATTTTTTAACATCTACTGTTATATTTAGCTGCATGATATAACAGCCTTATTCAATACAGAAATTCTACACACATTCTGACCTATGTAACTAATTACTGTTAAAAAGTGACTATACTTGTAATTACACTGACATGCATTTGCATGGTTTGACATTAGCGTGCTTTGTGTTGTCCCCACTCTGTTTGCCTAATATGCACATGGCTGGCTGTCTGAATGACACTGTCAGGGGTGAACTTAGGTAACTGAGCAGGGGCTTGACAGGCATGCATCCCAGCCAAAGTGCTGGAAGCCAACAAAATTATCACCAGAAACACATTTTTCTGCTGATACCATGCCACCTTTCCTATCCCTGCTGTGAAATTGCAACACCTGAATAAGTTGTCATCTCAGTCCAATGATGTTTTGAGTGTTTGTACGTGATCTAGGGGCTACACCTAATATCACAAGCCTCCAAGTTGCAGATGTTATGTTTACAAGTACGTTAACACATTTTCACACGAATCCCTGAATCTGCATCTGGCAACACAGTTTCTCAAGGCGATAGGTTGTAAAAGACGGTAAAGTGTGCATAAAGCAGCTCCTTTTCACCACCCACAGCCTACCGAACAGGCTAAGCGAATACAAAGCATACGTTGTGGCCTGTCCGGCTGCATGGCTTGAGCCTGACCTCAGCCTGGCCTTGGTGAGGGCAGGCGGAGGAGGAGGCTCCACGCACGGCTCCATAACCTTGCAACAAGACAACGCTACCTAGCCCCGTAGGCTAACTGCTAACTCGCAGCTCTGCTAACAGCTTACCTTGATGCACGGCTACGTTGCAGCCATGTCCGTCGCAGTAGACTAACGGATTCTCTGCCCAGCCTCTCTCGTCTGAGCAAACACAACAACCCCCGATCATCTCCTTCATATTATTCGTCGAGAACTCGTCGTCCGCCGCCAGACAACGCTCGCCGGAGACCATCTACGAAGAAAGCGGACATGCGGAGGAATACGACATAAAGATGAACCGAAACCTTGGCTGAAGACACCCCTCTTTCCGCTGCTACGCCGCTTTATGTCCCACTCTGTCGAAATGTCATGTTTTAAATGTGTTTACGTCCCTTTTCGACACAGTATTTTTTTCACCAAAACATCCACTTCAGAAGCGCTACGGTGAGGAGAAGAGGGGGGGGGACGTTGTAGAGAACAGGAAGTGCGTAACGACGTAAGGCGCGTATGTGTGCGTGCCCCCTGACAGGAAGTAAAAGACAGACGTGATTGGTCCGCCGGAGTGCAACGTTCCATTTTGGTTCCACATGGCCGAGTTGCTTTGAAACTTTGTAGTTCACTGTCAACACTGGAGTAGCATGGAGGCAGACAGAGATGTGGCGTGATTCAATTTATTTAATGAGAGCTGCCAAGTTCTGCTGCCTTGCAAAGCGGGCTTCTCAGAAAACAGGTGTTTGGACTGATTTCTGCAGAGACACCTTTAGCAACTATTTAATGTTACATAGACATAAAGTGTGTAGTATTCAGAAAATGTAAGCTGACACATCTTAGACATAACACGGGGGCAAAATATAAGCATATGCATTTATATTTTCTCTACAGCCTGTTTTGATATGTCTTATTTTTGACAAGTAACAATGAGGAGCAATATCACATTTTTAAAAAAATATTATTAAAAAACAGGTTGTTAGACACTAAGCCTCCCACGGCTTATCTTTCACCACTAAAAACCATCTAAAGAAATTGGAAACAATGCAATGACAGGTTACATACATCATCCTGTTAATGATTTATGGTATGTTTATGCTGCAAGATACAGTAGTTATGACAGAAATGTTTGGCATACTTTTACTCCTCATATTTTAGTTCTGTCTAAGAAACAGAGCACGCATAGTTGGAATTGTGCTGGAGACTCAACTATGAAGCTGCAAATAAGATTTTTACCAAAGGACATTTATTTATGTGCGTCAGGTTTGTGGGTGTTTTATTTTTTGATAGTACTTTCCTTTAAAAGAAATAAAGAGAAGAGATGTAAACAAACAAGATTGCACTTTTTTTTTGCTTTTATATAAATTACACATTTTAGAAAATGGGAGGCATTTGTTTGTAATTCACTTGAAGTTATGTGTGTATGCACTGGTCCCCTGAGCAGTGGATTTGTCATTTTCAGTTTTTTTTTGTTAACATGTTTTTGACTCTACAGGTTTGGATCCTGTGGTTTAGTGTCAATACAAGTGACATAACATTTTTGAAAAGCTTTTCATTGTAAGAAAGAGTTTTTAAACTATTAAATGGACTGAGGGTTCTCTATCGAACCTCCATCAGACCTGTCAATATACAGTTTTGTTTTGACAGGATCCTCATGCTGTTGCCAAGGATGCTTCAGAACACACACACACACACACATATATACACATGCTATTCCAAGCACTCAGCTGCTGTTTGCATCACCGATTCCTCTGAGCAAGCTCCCGCTCTCGGTTTCCAGAGAAACGTAATGACTTGCCAATAATGCGCAAGAGCACACGAGCGTCCTCCGTGTAATATGGTGAGCGAGAGGTCCCTGGGAGTGCCTGCCCATTGTTTGCTTTAATTTCAAATTGCTCAAATGCTGCAGTCGACACTGGGCACTGCACTAAAAGGGGGGTATAGGGGGGATGGGGAGCTGGGGAAAAGGAAAAAAAGTGAATTGTGTGTGGCAGGGGAAAACCTATTAGAGCTGGAGAGAACAAAGGGAGGCGAAGGAGGGGGCAGTGGTTCTGGAGGGGCCCATATAGCTACTGAAACACTGAAAATGGCAAATGATTTTTACAACTTGCACTTGATTAAGTCAAAGTCTGCACGAATCATGTGTGCGGCTCCTCAGGTTGTCAGAGGAGAGCTTTTTCAGAGACAGAAAATTGCAGCAACATTGTCTGACTATTGGTGACCTCAAAGCACATATAGCACTCAGAGCTTTTATATAATTTAAGGGATTCTATGATTATAGTAGTCCTCTTAGATGCTATATGTTAGACCTTTGTTGCTCACACATCCATCAAGTTGATGGTTTATGTTAAAGTCCAGTGCCGCTGCATTTCTTTCTGTTTGAAACAAAAATCTGTCCTGTTCTTTTTGCAATTATAACTTACAGAATACAAATCACACTCATTTTGTGTTTGTAACGTTTTCTATTTTATATTTATTGCTTAAATTCACTCCATAAAGCTGAATTTTTCACTATTTTAGAACATTGTATAGCTCAGAGTAGCCTGTTCGAGCCAGTCACTTGTGATGTACATTTGCAAAGTTGGTCCTGAGTGTGAGGGAACAGAAGACTGAGGCCACATCCTTGAATTCTAAGTCTGATTGTGATCTGTCCTTCGTCCATTGATTTTACAGCGTCCACAGATTAATGGAACAACTGTAGAAATGCATAAAAAGGATTTAGCTTTGTCACATGTTTCTTAATGTTTCCTGATGTCCTTGTCTATTTCAGACTCGATTTAATTGTCGTAAATAGTGGCTTCACAGCTCTTGTAATTTAAAAAGTACGAGTACACTCGTCATTGAGGACTGGGTATGTTTGTATAGGCTGAATGAAGTTTTGTGGTTTCAGTGCAGAATAAGGGATTTGTAAAAGCTCAGGGAGTAGGAAAGATAACCCTGGGAAAGGCATAGGAAAACAGACCCACACAGCCACAAACTCTGCATTTGAAATGAAACTGGGTGAAGGCAATGTATACACAAATATTGGGTTTACTTAATTACCTGTCAGTTATTTATTTCATCTCACATGTACGTTTGTCCAAGGACTGAGGCAAACAAATTAAATGTCATAAAATCCTATAGGGAAATGCAATTTAAAATGAAAACATCACATATTGAAAACTTGAATTATTTTATTTTTCTAGAGAGCATTTCATCCCAAATGTACATTGCAGCAAAAATTAAGCAGAAAAAGCATTAGAGGAATGTTTTCACAGACTCGCCTCCTCGGCTCGTGTAACTTAGAATAAGCCTTTTAATTTTTGAAGCAATTTTGTTCAGAAATAGATTCTGTATACGCTTGTTTTCAGATCAATCTGTCAATGAATAATGTATATTTTAGGCTGTCAGATACTGTTTAAGAATTCAGACTGTATATGACTTGTAAACCTCAGTGAGCAAATGAGCTACTAATTAATAAATAGCCTTGAATTGTCCAAGAAAATCAGTGATGTGTGTCATATCTGATCTATGCATTACCATTTTTTATTGGCCTATAATTTAAAACAGTGACATCTGTATTTTTCATGGGACACAGTGGAATCCATGTAGCTGCAGGAATCACCCCTTGTGTGTGTGTGTGTGTGTGTGTATGTGAAATAAAGTCTGTAAAAGCTATACACCTGCAACAAAATGAATCCATACT
>JAPQRQ010000014.1:21057116-21070264 GCA_037367365.1 Apogon talboti | reverse complement strand
AAACATGAACACAATAGAAAGAAAGAAAGAAAGAAAGAAAGAAAGAAAGAAAGAAAGAAAGAAAGAAAGAAAGAAAGTTATACAGAGTGAGTACAAATATGGTAAAATATTACATGAAAGTAGCTGAAAATTTCCATCCTGTAAAATGTGAAATAAGGAATTCTCAGAAAACTAAACAAGCAATTAAATCATGTTTTAGTGAAACCAAGGGCTTAAAGGTGACAAAACTATGCCCACATTTTTTCGTTAAAGGAATCAGAAACATTTACTTTTTCTTTTCTTTTCTTTATTCATTAATGTTATGTTTAAGTTTTGCAACATGATCCAACTTGATCCTCTCTTTCTGACTTCTCCCTCCTCTGAGTATCATTAATATAACCGACTATAAATATTATTTAGAGAGTTTTACATTGTCTCAAAAGTTGGACAATAATCTTGAGATTACATGTGAAACACTTGAGTCTTCTTTAGTAACAATCCATCACTTCAAAAATTAATTATTACAACAGAATTGTTCTCCATTAGAGAAAGTTTGGTTTGGGATTTACTTGGTTTTATTTAGATCATGAATTTTTATTATCAAAAAACAGAAACACATTGAGAAAAAGGCAGAATGTCTGGAAAACTACTGTCCTGAAAAGTCTACTGAAAAATGAATAAAATGGATTAAAAAGACACAGAGTTGGTTTGTTCTTGTTTCTCAACGTCGAGGTTTGATGAGATTAAGTGGAATTGACAAGAAGATTAATGTGCTTTAACGTATTAATTTAATTAAATAAAGTCTGTCTTATTTTAGACAATACAAATACAGGAGTATGGGCAGTAAATATTCCTCCCGAAAAGAAACAAATAATTTCTTTAGAACTGGAGGAGTTACAGTTGTCATGATCACAGCCACCTTGCGTAAAGGAGAGGGTCTATTTTTTTGGAGAGGTATTTTCACTCAAATGCCTCAGCAACATTTTTATACAGATACAGAGAAGTGAGCTCTGCTTGGTAAGTGGTGGCCAATAAAAAGATGAATTCTTTTCTCGGCGATTATCATCTAAAATATATATTAAATTTACCTCCTCCACCGAAGAAACAGAACAATATTAATACTGTATTCTATTGTTAAGCTTAATTCCGGTTAAAGTTATCACACTTAACGACGTTTTACTGAATGGCTTATCTTCAGACTCTAACATTATCCCTTACACAATATCTATGTTCAGTTTTGCTCCACCTCAGCTACCGGAGTCAGCTGGAGTCTTTTCTCTGGCGGACTCTGGATCCTCGGTAGGGGCGCAGACTGGAGGCGCTTACATAACGCTTCGCCTGTTTATTACGACTCTCCGTTACGCAGCGCCGTAAAGCTGATCCAGCAACTTCTTTTTTTAAGATTTCGTTGACTTGATCATTTGTTTATTGTGTCTCCGCGTGGAACGATTTAAAACAAAGCCGGCGCTTATCGAATTAAACAGGTTATTTGAGCTCATAATAGGCCTGCGGTGGGTTTTTACGCACCGCCACGACTCCACTGGTAAATATTAATGTTTGGGGTTTGGTCACAGAAATGCTCTACAAAGTGTGATTCCCAAATCTCCAGGGGTCCCTGAAGTGGCTCCGGGGGGTCCCGCAGCAAAATAATTGAATTTAATGTGGTTTCAGGATAAATAAATTCGTTTGGACTGATCCAATTATTACATGTCGCCTCTGTAGGTTTGCGTCTGACAGTCGATTTGTTGACACATGTGCAGCTTATTTAACGTGAAATAAACATTCTATTGAACCATTCGGATTTTAGAAAATAATGAAGGTTTGTTTGAGTGTTTGTGAGTAAATCTGAGTTTACTTTGTATTTTTCTCATCTGAAAGGATCTAGATGCACCTGAGCAGAGACACGAAACGAAATCGTCCAAAATATGCGGGTATTCCTATAAAAATGGACAGTGAAAATGTGTTTGATTCCCCCCGCTGTGCCTCTCTCTCTGGTACAGTCAGTAAAGTGGGGATAATGCGGTCTGACAGCGCCCCCTGCCGGTGGACAACAGCAGCGGGGAGTCCTCTTAAAGGGGATGTCTACAAAACCGGAAGAGGCTTTTAAGGTGGACCGGGAGAGTTAGCTGCATAACGAAGAAGCTTTTTCACCAAAGGGCTCACAGGGCAAGTTGGATTCACACGAATAACTCACCTTTTCCGCTGCGTTTTTCTCCATTTCAGTCCATCAACTCGTCCATGATGTGCAAAAATACGTGCGTTTTGGGGACGTGTAGTCTTGCGTCGGGGCTCATTTGGGTGTCTTGAGGTGTAAAACAAACATACCAATGCTGTTAGAGAGATTATTCCTCTTATTTTGGATTTTCTATCTAAGTTTTTAAACATTTCAGTGAATGAAGCGAATATGCACCGAGTCCTGCGCAAACAGCTGTTATTACGCACGCCTTGAGTTCACTTGAAGAGCGTTTCACCCCGCTTGCATTTAATGCTTGAAAAAATATTTTATATTAATAGTAAAAACAGAGAAATCTTAACATAATAATTCTATATATGCAGATTAACCTTCACCGTAACCCCACCTTTGCAGAACCTCTCATATCCGCATCTTATGTTGGACTTTGCTGTGATAAAAAAAAGGCTTCTCCACCTGTAAGGACGCATGATCTAGGACTAGGGTTGATTTGATATAAAGATATTCTTCTCAAATGCAGCAAAATATATTTGTGAATACCATTACAGCCTTTAAGACACACACCAACTCTTGTTTAATACAAGAACTGCGATGAAAAAAAAAAATCTGGCCCTTAATGGCTCCAACGGACTCACGTATGTTGTTCTCCTTTTTTAGTAAAATGCAGGCATTAAATCTATATTTTTTAACTGGTGTTACCTACGGTGTTGTATCAAAGCAAATAAATAATTAATCGACTACTTGTGAAATCGACGCATGGGGGAAACATACAGAGGGCACGATGCCAGGTCACTTCAGGCCACTTCAGTTCACCTTAATGAAAGGGGTTAACAACAAATGAAAGAATAATTATGTATTTCTTTAATTAAAAGAATATAAGGGCTGAAAAATTATATTAACGCCTGCTTTGTTGAATTTGGTCGTTTTTTGGTTTTTATTCTGCCTCATGTCCTGATGTCGTTTTCTGAGGACAGTGCTTAAATTCCCAGGAGATTGGGGACAAAACAAGTTGCTTCGACAACTAATACGAAAAAATATCCTCCTGGTAATACTGTTAAAATATTACTGTGTTTATCATATGGAATGTCACACCCTGGTGACCTTTGCGTAAATAACAGAACCTCGTTAATTAAAAAGACGAGGGATAAAAATAGGAGAGTCCAGTGAACAGCTTTAGGTTCTAAAAGCCTGATGCATCCACTCACACTGGAGGAAAAATCAAAGGTGAACTCTCAGCCTCGTTCTGAAAACTACGGCCTCGAATTGAACGCATACTTCCCACAAAATAGTCCACCACAACAGTCCTTTATATTTAATGCTTTACTTGTGTTTGGGTGATTTATTGCTCAGCATCCTGTCAGGACATTTTTAGCTCCTATTTCTCGTTTGATCCCCGTTCCTTCCTCTTTTCACACCCCTCATCTGCATACAATCCCCCCTCTGTGCGTCAACGCCGCACACCTTCCAACGCGCACACACCACCTTCCTCTCATCTCCTTTTCACTCTTGTCACTTTGAGGCTCGACATCGACACGTTCGGTCTTGTTTTCCAGCGGATTCCTGTATCTTCGCCACCGTTGCGGCCTTTGCCCCCCCACCCCCAGAAAAAAAAAATCCTCAAATATCAGCCATGGTCTGTGCTTTTGTTTGGACCTATATTATCGTATCCCTCCGCTTCTTCTCCGTTGTTGCATCTTCTCCACCAGGACACGTGGATCCGCCGTGGTTCGTGGGATGCGTCAATGCCAGCACCGACCTTTACGCACGCAGTGGTTCCGGTGACCTTGACCCGGTAACCTGCTCTGTTAACTGCCTGGACGCAGGGTGAGATCCACAACCAGCAGAACAGCACACACAGCCAGCAGACCTACAACTAAAGCTATTTTTAATACTTATACTGTAAAACATACTTAAAAATCCATAAAATACCCACGTGACCAATATTTTATAACAGTTTGCAGATTGTGTAACATTTATCACTTTTCTTATTACAGCAGCTTACCAGCATGAGGACATTTTTACAAGTTTAATGCATAATTTTTCAGTAATTATAACTTCTCACTTTGAAGCAATTTGCTATTATATAATTGATGTAAATCCTAAGTGACTACATTTTTTTATGCCATGACAAAAGGATTCAAGAGGCCATGGTCTCTTTTTTTAACAAGAAAGTACTCTACTAAGTTCATTAAATCAGATTTAAAAATGTGTTTGACAAAAGTTATATCTTCCTTTTAACATCAGAAACATCTTAAAATATAGTGTAATATATGCAAGCAACTGCATAAATCACAGTTCTATGTAAAGTAAGATACACACTGAACATCACATATTCTGTATTGTTTAGAAGTGTGGGCGTAACACATATATAAAGCATTATACATCCCATTATAAAGCAGAAAAGGTCCAGGAGTTCAGTTAACATCTAGAGAACAGACAATGTACATAAAATAATTCACCTCTTGATAATATTCAATAAATATTCTCAGATATAAAAGGGGATTAGAGGAAAATGGGATTATAAAAATAACATTATGACTATCCAATCAGAAAAGCATGTTTCAGTTTGTGCGTAACTGTTGGAATAAAATATATAAATGTATTTGTGTATGTATTTACCTCTTCTCATGCAATGATTGTGACAATTTGATTTATTCTTGATAGATAAAGTGTAACTGTAATCATTGGATCTAATTGAAGGTGATTAGAAATAGGAATAAAAAGAGGAATGTGTCTGAAAACATAATGATTACAACTTTATGGGCAACCAGTGTATAAAGCATTTTAATAAGATGTGTAAAGATATATAACTTTTTTTTTTTTTTTTTTTTGAGGAGAATAACATTACTGTGATGCCAACTGTCACTTATGTCAATTATATTGTTTTCATTTCAGGCTTTTTTTTTTTTTTTTTGCTGCTGCTACATTGAGAATGTACCTGGAAATAAGACAAAGAGAAATATGTTTGTTGAAATTATTTAGGAATAGAAAAAAGCAGTAGGATTTTATAAGTTTATGTGTTACAGACATGGATATTTATCTACACTGTTTCCCATAAAGTTGTAATAATTAAGTTTTTGTACACATTCCTCTTTTTATTCCTATTTTTCCACATCACCATAGTCACCTTTGACCAGGTACAATGATTACATACTGAATCCCATTACACTTTGAATAAATCCCATTAACCCAATCATTCCAGGAGAAAAGGTAAAAAAAAATATTTCATTCCAATTTTATGGACAACAGGGTAGATTTTAAGAATTTATGGTACGGTATATGTTCTTATTCTTGTTTTTTGGTTTTAATTATGTGTTTCATGCAATCAAACATACTAACATGTCAAATGCCTGCACTGAGAAAGCATTTCACACACCAGTATTACACTCACCTTTACTGTTTTCCAGGTACCAGGTTGCTGCGTTGACAGTGGAGGGCTGTTACTGTGGAAACCAGGAGCTCCAGGGTTTTCTATTCAGTGAGTGCTTCAACACATCAGCAACAAAAGACGTCGTAAGACAAAGGTGAGGCGTTGTGCTCCTCAGCAGGGTGTAATTACAGTTCAGTTTCATCTGCAAGGGGACGCACAAACACATGTTACAGAGCCTGCCATGTTGTTCCATTTGGATAATAAAAAAATGTTTATACCAAGGCAAGAACAAATGTTATTAAAATGAATATGAAGGAATGGAATTTACTCCCAAGACATAAAACGGAGGAAAAGAACACATTTAGATTGAAGAAAATGTTAAGGATAAGTGGAAAGAATTAGATTGTGTTGATGTGTTTTTTTTTTATAAATGATAATCTATTTAGGGTTGGATATGGAACTAAAATGAATATGTCAAAATTATAAAGGTGTTGGGAACTTTGAGTTTATAAAATGTGATTTAAGATACTATTATGTGGTATAATATGTATACAATAAAAAAGAAATAACATCTTGGTAGAATATAGAATAGAATATAGAATAGAATATTGAATTGATATGAATATGTAGAAAACACATAATGTTCATTATTATGTTTCTGGGACTTGTCCTGTTTGGTGATTTGTTTTATCATTGTATTGTTTGGGTTATAATGTCATTTTATTATATATTTTATGACATTAATGTGTGACTAGCTGCTGCAGATGCTGTTGCTAATGTTGATGCTAATAAACAAACCAACATTTATTATTCATTTCGTTTCTTCGCAGTCACCTGTACCTTCCTGTTGGAGGTGGATGTGATAATCTGGCAATCTATAGAACATCAGGACCGTTTCTGCACAGAATTAGGCTTCGTATGAGTCCAAACTGCGTGCACGCCGGAGAGCCTTTTGTTGTGCAGGTTTCAGGAAACCTGGCAGGACGGGTCACCCAGCGCACAGGTCAGACACTGTTTTAACTCCCAGAGACGTAAACAGCCACTGGTGACAAAAAGCATCCACTGATATTAAACGTTTAATAAGTGTTGAACCACTAATCCTTTTAATATATTAAAATAATTCAGCTAAAATGCAGTTTCTCAGCTTTACAGTAGCATCAGATGAGTCTTATTTTGGCGTTCAGTGGCTCCATAGTAAACATGGAATCACCACCATGTCCTGCAACATTGATTTACCAAGAAAACCCATGTAGTTTGACAAATGACAGAAGATGTAAATGTTTTTTTTCTTAGAAAGAAGTAACTTTTTCTTCAGTTTTCACTGTTTTTATATAACCTTTGAATATTCTCTGAGCTTTTATGAACATCTACATGATCAGTAAATTAAATAAGGGGAAATACCTGAAAAATGCAAAATGTAGAGGATAATAATATAATAAATGGTGATAAATCACTAAAGAAAAGGTTAAATGTGGAGATAAATGCTCCTCACGTTCACACAAGGTTCAATCTTATAAAGAATTTCTGATTTGGCCGAGGTATGTGTTTTTGCAAAACCATTGACATTTATATTACTATATTTGATGACAGACATTTGATGCAATTTTTTATTAATTGTTAAATATGCTCCGTGTTGCTGCATGTTGTTCATTATTACATACTTTTATTATTTCATTTCATTATTATGAAGCCTGATCAGTGGCTGCTCTTACAGTACAGTTAATTTTATAGACTTATTATTTTTTATTTATATTATTTGTACTCAAGCTATTTAGCAATTAGTCAGGATGATAAAAAAAATATAAACTTGCAAAAACAGTCAAAACAACATTATAGAGATTAATAACCTTACTTTGTTTAAAAAAAAAAAAAAATCTGCCTTCAGCGTAAATAAATTCAATCATGCATTTCAGACTAATTTATGTATAAAACGAATACTGGCGCAATACAACATAATATAATAGAATTTTCTAGATATAACAAAATATTATAGTATTGAGAGGAATGTATGATACTAAATAAGCTTTTTTCAAGGTAAAATTCATTTAATCACTAATTTACTATGTATATGTAAAAACTTTAAAATATGTTTCTGATTCTGAAGGCTTTTTTTCTGTGATTTTTAGGGGTCTGGGGGCTTGAAGAGCAGGATTTCTCTGATGTCACTGTGGAGTTCCAGGGAATGACCCCCAGAGGTCAAAGTTCACACCGTGTCAGCGTGCAGGATGACGGCTCCTTCGCGGCGTCCTCTGAGTGGAATTTAGAAGCTCCAGGAGAATATGAAATCAGTAAGTCAACCCATGTGTCTTTAAATAATGGAAAAATAAAGGCTAATTTTGCTATGTGTCATGTTCTCTTCTTGTTTTTTCAGACGTCAGTGTCTCCAACCTCCTCTCCTCGCTCTCCTCCGCTCTTCACGTCGTGGTCTCGCCGCCCTCTATAGACGGTTTGGCGATCTCTGTGCTTCCTGGGCCCCTTGGCGTCCCCCCCTGCGTCCCCCTCCTGCGGTCGGACTCCCACGGCGGGGCCCTGAACGCGGCCTACCTGGGGGATCCTGTCACGCTGCAGGCAAACATCAGCGGTGGATGCGCAGCAGGGTTCCACTGGTGGATTAGACACAGAGAACCAGAGGAGAATGAAGAAAACGGCAGCAATATCATCAGTGGATCTGAACGCGTGAGCAGCACTGTGGTACGGACCAGTGAAAACACACGCACCCAAGGTTAAATCTGTCACTACCATGTTCTTATTATAACAAATGATTTTTTTAATGCGTCTAGAATTGGATCTTTGACATGGAGGGAGTTTATGAGGTGTCAGTAAACGCCTCCAACCACCATGAATGGACACAAGAGACAATATCAATTGTAAGTCCTCAGTATTTTAATGAGACTTTTTGATTGATTTGATTGATGATGTAAATATGTAAAGAATCTAGAATTTTTTATTCAAATTCTTTATTTATATAAATACCAAATTTCTTATTTTTCTCTTTATATTTTCATTTCTGACTCGTTTGTGGTTTTTCTATCTGTCTTTTTCTTTGCACTTGCTTGTTGTATGTTGCTGCTATCTTATCTTATCTTATCTTATCTTATCTTATCTTATCTTATCTTATCTTATCTTATCTTATCTTATTGGAGACTGGTGACCAAATCTGAACTAAAGCGTTTAATAACTTTTGATCCACTAATCTAATCAATATATGTAAATAATTCAGGTAAAATCCAGTTTCTCAGCTTTTCATCATCATCAGATATTAACTATTTGGACGTTCAGAGGCTCCGTAGTGAACATGGAAACACTAATTTTCTGCAAAATTGATAGTTTTGACAGTGGTTGTAGAAAGTGGTTCTGTTCAGTTAAGTATATTTTGCTGAAAAAGTTACCTTTTCTTCAGGTTTGATATCATAACCTTTGAAACCTTTGAACATTTACTCTGAACTGTTAAGAAAATCTACATGATCGATATATTAACTATAGGAAAATGTCTGATTTTCACTGAATAATGCAAAGGATAAAATAATAAATGCTGGTAAATAATGCAGGAAAGGTAAAATGTAAAGAAAAAAAAATCATCACCAAAAAATAGTTCTTTGAGGGTTAATGTTTAAGACAGAAAATCTGAAAATCAACAATGTCCTTTAACAGTGACATATACGTGATTTAATTTATGACCCTTTACCCCTGAACAACGTGGGCCCCAACTGAGTTTTTATTTCATTCACCTTTGCAGTAAATTAATCATACAATAAAGGAACCCTTTTTATTTTCCATGTATAGGCCATTGTTTTGAAATAAGTCTATTTTGTAATTTAGTAGTCTGGGTATTCCATGATAATCTATTATCATAAATTAAATAAACCTTTTTTTTTAATGAAAAACATGTAATCTACTTCTCCATCATGTTAAAATAAATTTTAAAAAATCACTGCCAACAGAATAATGATGATGATGATTATTATGATTATGATTTATCATTATTATTATTATTATTATTATTATTATTATTATTATTATTAGTAGTAGTAGTAGTAGTAGTAGTAGTAGTAATAATACAAAACCAATGCTCATCCATGATATAGGATATGAAACACTAATAAATTAATATGTTCTTATAATTTGAAATATTGACTGATAAAATCTATTTATTTTAGAGAAGGCACAGAAACCCTAAGCCATGCATGAAATAACATAGGAAATGCAAGTGCTGCAGAGTGATGCTCTTTTAGTGTGTTTACATGTATTTGTGGCTGCTGGCTGTTTAATATGTGATTGTATGTGTTTGTCCATTTGCAGGTTATCGTCCGTGCTGCCGTCTCTGATCTTAAATTAAGCATTTCTGGGAATCAGCTGAGTACAGCGGAGACTGTCTCTGTGGACGTGACGCTGCTCAACAATACTATTCATTTGCCTTTCTTCAGTTTCACGTTGAATGCTAACGCCGAATTTAGTACTGACTGTAAAAACATCACTTATATTAATGATGTCATTCACACCAGCAAAATCCACCAGGAGAAAAGCAGGGATGGGAACTGCAACTTCAGCCATCACTGTAATATCAGTCAGCACCGGTGTGAAAGTGGCGCCGGCTCTCACCCTCACACCCACCAGTTCGCCCCTCTCCACCTCCTCCATACCTCCAGCTGCCGTCTCCGCCTCCCCTCCGCTGCAGGACGCTATCAGCTGACAGGATCAGTCCTCTCCACAGCCGAGCCTGCGTCAGTGCTGCGCTCTGCCGTCCTGCCTCGAACCCTTAATGTCTATGAGCCCATACGTACGCTGAGGCCTTCTGGGAAATGGAAGTCGGCGGTTTCGACGCACGCCGAGTTCAGCCTGGAAGTGGTCAGTCACGCCAGCCGCTTTGGTTCGAAGCTGGTTTGGACTTTATATTTGGATGATGCCATTGTGATAAACAGAACAACTGAAGAATGGACCATGAATGCATCTGTTAAAGCAGCAGGGGGTTATAATGTGACAGTTCAGGCCTTTAATCCAATCAGCAGCGCCTCTTTTCACACACACATGCTGGCTCAAGATCCAGTTGGAGATCTGCTGTTAAAAATACCAGAATTCATCACAGCGAATCAAACTTATTCTGCTTTATTTAGCGTCCGAGGAGGGTCAGACGTCACGGCGACCCTGCTGGTAAACGCCACGTCGCTGTACAGTAACAGCAGTTACTCTACGGGAGAAGAGACAGAGGTGGTTTTGCTTTTTCACCACACAGGAACGGTTGTGGTGGAGCTCAGAGCTGAGAATCAAGTGTCTTCTCGGAGAAAGAGTGTGAGAGTGTGTGTTGAGAGGAAGAGGAAACTGTCACCACAAGGTCGCATCAGTTTAACATGGAAACCACCTACCAGTCAAAGTCCTGATCACAGCCAGGTTAATGAAGGTAAAGCATTCAGACAGACACATGTTATAGTAAATATGCTAAAGAAAATGTGTTTTTTACCCTCAAAGACCTAGAACTATATTTGTGGTGGTTTCCAAATAAATTTTTTTCTCTACATCCAACCTTTTATCAGTCACTTACCACCATTTATTATAATATTCTCATATGAATTTTGCATTATTCTAAGAAAACCAAGTATTTTCCTATATTGAATTTACTGAGCACGTAGAAGTTTGTAAAATCTCAGTGTTATTATAAACACAACAGAGAAAACTGAAACAAAGGTAATTCTTTTGAGTGCAATATTTCATTAACTGAATGTAAAAAGGACTGAATCTATAAACAATGGCATTTGTCAAACTACATGGGTTTTATTGATCAATTAATGTTACAGAGGATGACTATGAAGTCTCTGAACGTCCAAATGGGTCATATCTGATGATGATGAAAAGCTGAGAAAGTGCATTTTACCTGAATTATTTACATGTATCGATAGGATTAGTGGTTCAGTAGTTGTTAAACATTTTAGATCAGTAGATATGTTTGGTCACTGGATGCTGTTTAGGTCTCTGGGAGTTAAAAAAAAATACTACAATAATGAAAAGCTACAAACAAAACTGTTATAAATACATTTTTTTTGGAAATCTTAAAATATATATAATTCATCTTTGTCTACATTATCTTTTTTATTATTTGAGACTTTATAAAGCATTACTTGTAACAGGTTTTTTTGTGCATTATTATTATTATTATTGTTAGCACTATCATTATCATCATTATTATTATTATTATTATTATTATTATTGTTAGCACTATCATTATCATCATCATTATTATTATTATTATTATTGTTAGCACTATCATTAGCATCATCATTATTATTATTATTATTATTGTTAGCACTATCATTATCATCATCATTATTATTATCATTATTATTATTATTATTATTATTATTATTATTATTATTATTATTATTGTGTGTTTCAGGATTAATTTGACATAATATCTGTTTTGTCATCAGTGGTGAGGATTCATGCAGCAGAACAAGCTCATCCAACAAACACAGAGATAACCCTCCTGGCTCTGACTGATGTATCAGACCCTGTGGAGTTCCTCTGGTTCTTTGGAGACTCCAGCTCTGTCAGAACCACCTCCAGGAGCATCACGAAAACATACAGAACACCCAGCAGGTATGAGAATAACAACTGAATAAATACATCTCAGTGGTCCAATAATAAAACCCACTGATTAAATGTCTTCCTTTAGGTATAATGTCACCGTGGTCATGTCTCGTGGTCAGCTGTCCGTCACCTCCGAGGTTTTCCCGCTGGTCATCCAGAGAGCGGTGAAACTGAACCGGCTGGTCCACCGGGCCTCTGTCCTGCAAAACCACACGGTGACAATGAGCTGCCGGGTCGATGTGGGGACAGACGTGGAGTTTCTGTGGAGCTTTGGAGACGGATCATCCAAGTCTGGCCTGAGCACAGAGCACCACGTCTTTCACAGGTGACTGTTAATCTAGAAGCAACGGATTCATTTATAGGTGATCAGGGACAGTCTCACAATAAAAAACTGATCTGCCTTGTCTTATGAGTAGAATATTTAGTTCATATGCTAAATTTGTATCACAAAAGAGGACATGCACATATTTAATTACTGGCAATAATCAATAATAAATAAAATGACTATATGTATGAGTTCATACACAATTTAGTCAATGAAAACAACCAACATAATCAAAATCAATAATTAACTATACAGTAAAATCACTGTCTAATCACCTTCATATGTAGCTGAAACTAATTTATTTCAGAATAACATCTGTTTTTAGTTTCTTTTTGTAGCAGCTCTTGCTACTAATCTGAGATAAATGTGGTGGTAGTTCATTTCAGGTCAACACAGCCCTCTACAGTTTCCTTTAAAGCATTCACTGTAAGTAAAGGTTACATGAAGAACCACCAAAAGCATGTCTGGTACCATAATTGTGTTGTTTGTGTGTATTAATTGAGAATATAAGAATGTTGGTTTTATTCAGAATGAGCCCCTCTACATGCTGGTTACATTTATTTTCTCAT
The DNA here is from genome assembly GCA_037367365.1 of Apogon talboti. Lineage (NCBI taxonomy): Eukaryota > Metazoa > Chordata > Actinopteri > Kurtiformes > Apogonidae > Apogon > Apogon talboti. The sequence continues at coordinate 21,057,251 of JAPQRQ010000014.1, read as the reverse complement.
CCATAAGGTATTTTATTCACATTATTGTAAATATATTAAAAAGCCTTTTTACCCTAGATTCTAGGGAATCTAACCAAGCTCAAATTGACAAAGTATGCTAAGAAATTGACAGAAATCCTGTTGACAATCGCTAAG
>JAPQRQ010000014.1:21027263-21039983 GCA_037367365.1 Apogon talboti | reverse complement strand
ACCCATTTGGACGTTCAGAGGCTCCGTAGTTACCGTGGAAACACCGTCATCTTCTACAACATTGATTCACCAATAAACCCATGGAGTTGGATCAATGACAGTGGATGGAGACACTTGATTTATGTTCCGTTAATGATATATTTTGATAAAAAAGACACTTTTCCGTCAGATTTCTCTGTTTTGATATAATAATATTTGAATTTATTTTTAATTAATATAGTAATTAATTAAATATAGGAAAATACATGATTTACAGTGAAACATGAGGATAATATTATAATAAATGGTGATAAATTGTTTAAGAAAGGTTAAACAGGGAGGAAAATTCATTCGGGAACTGACACAGAAGTAGCACTGGTTCTTTATGGGTTCAAAGGCATAGTAAAATATTGTTTTTGCTTTGTGATTTACAGTTGACTGGGCCTGTGGTTGAACTGAGTTTTTACAAATGCAGCACTCGGAGAAAAATCCCTATTCGATCCATCCATCCACCAATAAATATTGAGTTCCAACAACCACCAAGAAACGTATGTCAGTATGTCTTCTCTCCTGGAGCCATCTCAGATAATACCAGTCACCAGATCTTATGAATGAACTCATTTTTGCAGATGAGTTCTGAATACGACTCCATCCTCCAGCGCAGCCAGATCAACTACCACAGCTTCAACATTACCCAGGAGCACTTGCAGCAGGTCATTCAGCTGCGAGTGCAGTTCAAGCCATCGCTCAACAAAATGTTTCCCATCATGCTGCTCTTCAGGTAGACTCGCTTGTTTTAGTTCTCAAATCTATTGTTGATAAAATCCTAAACAATAGCAGTTAGCTTCTAACAGTTCAGCTCATTTTGGGTGGAGTATCTCCAAAACAACCACCGTGTTTTGATGTGGCAGGATGTTTGAAAGGCCGACTCCCAGCATGCACCATCTGCGAAGAATTCACAACTGGGAGAGCAACGTTACTCACGTCACTTTTCCGCCGTCCTACCTCAGCAGTAAGACACTTCTGACTCAACTCCTCCCGCAATAAACTTTCTCATGACCCTTTAATAGCCAATGTAAAAGCAAATTAACATTACTGTTATAACACAAAATAATCCAAATTTATGAATCTGGTGATCAGTATATTATTAAAACCAATACATTTGTTTTATGGGAGTTGTATTTTGTTAAGGGTAATGATGGTTTTATAACAGATACCACTGGTCTCCTTTATTATTATTATTATTATTATTATTATTATTATTATTATTATTATTATTATTATTATCTGCCTCAGAGATTAAATGTGCTAAATACATACTTTCATAAGATGAATTGGAAAACTAAAAGTGCTGGTTAGCTCATGTTTTCAATATATATGATAAAGTGTGTAATATATATACAGGTATATTGGTTTATGTGCATTGATACAACACATTTGTAAATGTTCCACTAGAAAGAACTAGAAAAGTGAATGTATTGTCATGTGCAGACAGTGTTTTGAAGTAGTCATGCGGTTGCTATGAGACAAACATTCTCATTAATTCTCAGCATGTCACATTTCGACCCAAGATTGTATCTTAGAAACTACAGCCAACCAGTAATTTTCACTTAATTTGTCTTTGTTAGTGACTCAGACTTGGTAAAGTTTCACTGCTTTTACTCTAGAGGCAGTAGATCAGTATAGTTATCATCATTTACTCAATTAATCATTTAATAAACAAAGTGTACATTATCCAAATGTGCCTTATATCATTTAACAAAGGTGACTCACTCTGGTTTATTTATATACTGTATATATCTCACATGTACTTCTGCAGTGTACTGAAATTATATTGCCTGTCAAAAGTCTGGAAACACCCGGTCCTAGACTTGTAGCATTTCTTAAGCAGACGCATGCACATTCCTTCATTTATATGCAAACTCTAAGGTAATTTAACAGTATGAGGATTTATTTTGACTGAATAAATCTGCTTAATATTCATCCAAGTGTCTCCTTGGGCAGTAGCAGTAGATTATGGATGAAATACATGTAAGCTATCACATGTTCCACTTCATAGGTTTGGAGAATATGTGCATTTACATTAAATACCCTATGGACCATGACTGAGGGCACTGATGCATGAAAAACAATGAAAAACAATGTGATGGTTCAGCATATAAAGCACGGCTACCATTCCATAATTCAACACCTACTTCACCTGCAACAACACAATAACCCGAAACATGTCCAAGTTATTTATAGAAAAAACACTTGGCTAGATTGTCGTCTATCTAATGGCCTGCTTGGTCACATGACCCAAATTCAGTTGATTATAATGATTAGAATGATATATGAGATTATAAAGAATTTCTGCAAAACATTTGGAGATACTAACAGTCCACATGCCAAAAGTGTGTAAAAATAGAGTTTTTGTACCAATATCCTTACATTTGTATATTTATGTAGTCAAAATAAATATTCATACTGTTAAATTATCTAAACCAGGGACCATATATAGCCTAATTTCATCTCAAGCAGGCCAGACTAATAAAATAATAGCATAATAACCTATAATTACAAATTTGTCTCTTTGTTTTAGTGCAAAAAAAATTAAGTTACATTAATTAGGGCTCACAAATGATCATTTCACCCAAAAAAATGAATAACCTGAACAACCATGAGCAAGCTGAAATTAGTGTAATTTTAACAAAATTATCCCTCACCTTATCATTGATACATCCACAAAGGCACAAAATATTTACTAGCAGGCTTCTGGAACTGAAAAATATTCTGTTAATGTCTCCTGATTTAAAATGTCTATAAAAAGATAAAAAGAAATGTCTATAAAAAGATGAGCAAAATTTAAAAAGAACTGAATAAATGTCTATAAAATGGTTCCTTTTTGTCACCAGAGGACTTTTTTTTTTGTCAAAGACCATGTGTGTGATATTTGCGATATAAGGCGCTGTGAGTAAGCAACATGATTAAAAAAAAAAAAAAATTAATCATATATAAAAATTCTAGCTTCAGGGATCGGCCACCTTGCTGTGCTGAACGCTGATTTTGCAAAGCGCCGCAGATGGAATCAGCTGAGTGACCCGCTCATGTACGGGGTCAGGGTGGACAGCAGTGTGTGTGTGTCCTGGGACGACCATCAGGGGGCGTGGACTCCACACGGCTGCAGGACACAGCAGGCAGATACACCTACTGCAGTCAACTGCAGGTGAGGCAAAGTTAGCATGTGTATACACACACACACACACACACACACACACACACACACACACACACACACACACACACACACGTTTCTTCCTATTATAACATTCACTTTGCATTTTTCTCCCCAATCTCTATTATTATTATTTTTTATTTTGCCTGGTGTCATTTCCTTTCTTTCCTCCCTAATTTCATATCATCCTTCTCTTTATGTAACTGCTATTTGTCTCAGCTTGTGAAGTATTTCTAATTATTCATTCATTTGCTGTAACTGACTGTAAGGCAGTATGAGTCCCCATGTTTCTCCTCCAATAAAAATAGACTTAACATGAGAACATCTTCATTTTTGATGCTGTTTTGACGTAGTTGTATCCAGCTGAGGCCTCTGACAGTGGTGAAGCAGCAGATCCAGTGCAGCCGTGATACAACAGACGTGAACTCCTTCATAAGGTGATCACAACTAACTACGCTGTTCACCTTCACTGACCTGTGACGTTGTTGTGTTTTATTGTGTTAGTGGTTAGTGTTCAATGACAGGTTCAACAGTAGAGGGAGCAAATGAAGTGAAAATACTGAGGTGAAAAAAGTCTGTCTGCTCTAATACTATTATCAATACTACTACCACTACGACCACTATTAGTGTATTACCAATAATCATCATCATCATCATCATCATTAGATCCATCATCATTAGACCATTATCATTATCGTCATCATCATCATCATCATCACTATCATTATCGTCATCATCATCTCACCATCACCATCAATCATCATTGTCATCATCATCAGTAATAATCATCATGCTGTGTGTGTGCTTCCTCAGTGTGTCCTATAATCTGACAGTACCCTTTGTGCTGGTGCTGTGTGTGTCCCTGTACATCCTGGGGTTGGTACTGATCCGGACCACTGGTGTCCAGTCTGGGGAGAGGAGGGTCCACTACCTATCGGATAATTTACCCTGTGACCCACACCTTTATGCCGTCACCGTCCACACTGGCCTCTGCTCTGCAGCTAAAATGACTGCAAAGGTAAGTCATTTGTTCCCTTATGCCAGATGATTTATGTTCAAAAAACTCCCTCTGCTCACATGTTTTATAACTTTACATATCAGCTGTTCAACAACATTCCCTTACATCAAGAATGTCATATTAGTCATGACTTGGGCATGATTTATGGACATTTAATGTACATACATTATTTATTACTACTACCACCACTATTACCCACCAGTACTATGGCCACTACTACTACCAGTACTATCACTACTACTATTAACACCAGTACTACGGCCACTACTGCAAGTACTATCACTACTACTACTATACTACTCCTACTACTCCTACTAATAATAATAATAATAATAATAATAATAATAATAATAATTCTTCTACACCTATTACAACTACTAGTACTACTACTGATACTACTATTACAATTACTACTACAACTACTGCTACTACTACTACTACTGTACTACTCCTACTACTAATAATAATAATAATAATTCTTCTACTCCTATTACAATTACTACTTCTAATGCTACTATTATTATTACTATCACTACTACTACTACTACTACTACTACACTGTAAAAAGTGCATATTCCAGATGATTCATGTTGAGACATTCTTTATTTAACATTTACTGTAACTCAGAAGTACATCGATGCAGAAGGCTCATTTACAATACAGCCAAATAAAAGAAATGTCTTCAGTGAATCAACTTTAAAATTGATTTTGGGTGTTTCCTGTTACATTGGAAAAAGCAGGAATCCGCTGAAGGTCGTATGATTATTGACATCATCAAATATATCACGACCTGAGGGCAGGACCAAGTAAACCACATCCCCCTTCTCCAGCTGGAGAACCACTGCTTTTGTTATAGTCTCCTGGCCAGTTTTAATGTATTTATTGTTCCAAATCACTCTCTCGTTATTGTGATGGAGCTTAATACCCATTATACCCTCACTGTTAATATTCATTATACAGAATATGAAGTGGTAGACTCCTCGGACTGGAGCAGTGAAGACACCTGCGTCAAAGGAGACAGTATGTAAAAATCAGTTCAAATAAACAGGAACTGATTTGGTCATTGCTTTTACACATAGATGAATACACAAGTACTGCACGAATTGCTTGACTGAAGGTTAAATTCGAAAGAAATCAGGAGAAATGTCAAGAAAGATTATTTAAATACTAAATGGAAAGGAGGATATTAATACAAAAGATTACCTTATAGATTAATAATCAAGAGAAATACTGTCCATGCTAAGAGACATTTCATGTAAATTATTTAATAAATATGATCAATGTAAAGTGGTCAGTACCTGTATTGAGGTTGTAGGCCTGGCCAAAGTTGGTGAAGACTTTACTGAACTTGAGAGTGATGTCGGTGTTAAATGGACCGATGTTTCCTGCGTCAGTCAGACCGAGTGAGAACGCCACCTTTGGATGGTCTAAATATGAAAAGACAGATGTAGAGACATAGATGCTTCCTATACAGCATTTACAACCTACATTTTTAGATTCGTTCCATCCAGATGTATTAAATTATTCCCAGTAGTGCATTCTCTTTATTTTGTTGCTGCTGCCATTAGTGTATGTGAATTTTAGAGCATTTGTCCAATCATATTTCACCATCATGTGTTGCCGGGTAAAAGATGTCTGCTTTGAGGCCTTTAGAATCTGGACCTTTAAATAAATGACAGTGGAACTGTTGCTTTGACCAATCAGTTTTCATGTTGGCTATACGCGGGTGATTTAGCAAGTGTACAATAAGTCTTCATTTTCTCATCATTTGATTGGACGGTCAATGAACGAACTAGTCATAGTAAGTTCAGCTAGCTAGATTTAATAACTGGTTTCCCAACACAAAATGGCTGATAGAAGGCATTTTATTCAGTAAATATTGATGATTGTGCTGGATATGATGTGCGTGGTGCAGCTGTGGTAGTGAAAGGAGACCTGCTGAGTTGTGTTCATTTTTTTGTTTCAGTAATGGCATTCATTCCCAGCACATGAGATACAGCACACTGTTATATTTAATTTTTTATGTAGTATTGATCATGTGGCATTGATGTTAAAAGGTGGATGAAGTCAGGTAGAACACCAGTGAGGGGCTAGGTGTGAAATACACAACCCACCACTGCTATACTCTATACTATACAATTAACACATTAAAAACCAAAGGAATGTCAGTTTTATAGAAATGATATTCATGGTCTGATCTGTCTGCACGGAAGTTGACACATTATGTATCATCCAATGGTAATTAATTAATATTTAATTTACCTGCATTCTCTCTCTTCAGCTCTTCCACTTCAATTTCACTGGAGGTTAATCTGGTCTCCAATGCTGTAAGAACGTGTCACATTCTTAATCCAAAGCAATTTTTTTTTTTTTTTTTTTAGTGCTTTTACTAAACCAGTTTGTGCTCTGCAGACATATTTACCTGCATTATCGTTTTCGGTATCCGTCATTCTGGTCTGTAAGGTCAACAGTTCTGCTGCCTGAGCTGCATAAGTTTAATAAAGTTATTTTACATTAAATTATATGCAGAATATTACTGATATTACTTACTGTGTTATGCATCATTTACCTGCATTCTCCCTTTTGAGTTCTTCCATCTCCATTTCACTGGAGCTTAATCTGGCTTCCAATACTGTAAAAAACATTTTTTATTCTCAGTTCAAATCATATTTATCATCCTTTTTTTAATATTTGTGTGTCTGATTACTATATGAACTTACCTGTGGTCTTATTCACACTTGCTGTTATTTTAACCAGTAGATCTGCCGTCAAGTACAAAGTCATTATACAGTTAGATTTTGCTTTACCAAAACAAACATTTTAACATTATTGTTTATGCTCTGTAGGCTCCATCACAACCACTGTTTAACTGTACATCTGTACAGGCGGACACTTACCGGCATTCTCACTTTCAGTGTTCGTCAGTCTGGTCTGCAAGGTCAACAGTTCTGCTGTCTGAGCTGCATAGTTACATTAATTATCACATCCATTTGTCAGAAGAACGTCACTGATATTAATGAATGTATTAGCATTAATGTATTACCTGTGATTTTATTTTCACTTGCTGTTACTCTAGCCAGCAGATCTGGAGACAGTGACAAAATTGGTACATACAGTTTTATGTGATAAATAATTCAATCTTGGATGAAAGTTTTGTCACAACAATCGTTTTGACAACATCAGTGCACGCAAGTTCCATCACAAATACATACATAGTGCATTTAAGCAGATATTTACCTGCGTTCTGACTTTCAGTATCCGCCAGTCTCTCCTGGAAGGTCAACAGTGCTGCTGTCTGAGCTTTTACAAATATACATAAATATATATTACCCCATTTTGTCTGAAGAATATAACAGATATTTATTAGTGTATAAGATATCCATCACCTGTGTTCTCTTGTTGCAGGTTCTCTATCTTCATCTTGCTGTACCTCAGATCCACCTCTTGTTTTATCACCATGTCTCTCAGCTCCTTCAGCTCAGTCCAGATGTCAGGGCTGATGTTGTTCTCATTAATCTCAGACTGTGCATCTGTTTCCTCTGCTGACTTGGAGTCATCATTCCCTCTACTTTCTTCTTGAGCCCATGTCCGGTTTAGACAGAGCAGAAAAAGCAGAAAAACTGTGTCAAATTTCTGAAACCTCATCTCTTCCAAAAAGACGATGCAGCTTGACATGAGTTGCGCAGTTCCTGTCTTTAAATACACGGAAGGCAGGTCACTGAAGTACAGCCTGAGAATTCAACAGATGTATTTGTTACCAAAAACATTCTGTGAACACTGAGCTGAGTTTAAAGTAAATATCAACAATTAAGAATGAAACCCTAACAGCAGATAAGCAGAACTGCAGTTGTTGATATGTATAATCTGCTGTATACATATGTTTTATATGGTTTAAAGCATTCTGTCTTGGGTTCTTCCTCTTCGAACCAAATTTCTGAAGTATCATTCATCATTCAACCTGTTTTGACATTATCAGCAGCAAAAAACACAGTAAATTATTATTTTTTTATTCTGAAATTTAATTATTTTTACAGAACTAATCTAATAGGTACAAACATATTTCTGATTTTTGTTCAGGTTCTGCATATTTTAGTGCAATTTGTAGTACAAATAAATAATTGGATAGTTTTTGTTGATAATCAAGTTGTGTAAAGCATAACTAACACACTCCCTCTACATTCTGAATCATTCAGGAATAATTACCCATTTATTAAGTTCTGAGATTCTTTGGTCAAATTAACACGGGACCATACATTAGAGACAGTAATACTATGTAAGGATTAAACAAAGCTGTATATTCAGTTAAATCCACCGTTTTCTGTGTATTTATCAGGTTTACATAGTGTTATATGGAGAAGATGGGTTCTCACAGACAAAGGAACTACAAGTCCCAGGATGCACTCTGTTTAGAAGGAACTCTCAAGACACCTTTATTATCAGGTAAATACAAATTTCAAGTTTTTTTTTTTTTTTAGTGTTTGTTTGTTTGTTTGTATAGGGCCAAAACCGACCCACCAAAGGGTCCAGTCTGGTCCGTGGGATGAATTTGGGAAATGCAAAAATGACACTGAGATATTAACAGTGAAGGGTTTGTACATGTAAACATTTTCAGAATGTAATTATACATTTTTCACTGTAAAACAGAGGGAAAATTTTAGAGTTTACATTATTTATAGGTTGTTATGATGGTCCGTCCCTCTTGAGATCATACGGGGCTGTACTGTATGTGTCCCCTGAAATAAAATGAGTTTGACACCCCTGATGTACTGTAGGTTGCCGCGACAGACCAAAGTATAACCGACTCCTACTGTGGTCATTTCAGTGCAGCAGAAAACCTGGGCTCAGTTTACAGGGTTCACATCTGGCACGACAACTCCGGACCCTCCCCTGTCTGGTACATAAAACAAGTGGAGGTGCATGAGGTGAGGTCCCCATGTGTAGGGTTTAGAATTGTGATTTTGTCAGTGCTGCAGACTGTGGTTTTCAGTGCGGACGGTTTGTTCATGTGTCTTACGTACAGGTGAACAGAGGGCGTGTGAAGGGCCGGCCTTGGCTTTTCATTGGTCAGTGCTGGCTCGCTGTAAACAAGAGCGACGGTCGAGTGGACAGAATGCTGAGAGTCTGCACTCGGGGAACAGGCTTTTCCGAGGTACAACGTTTACTTATTAAAACTTAGATACTAAAAAAAATTAATCATTTAACCAAACTCATGCTGCACCGGGTGACTTTTTCCACTTGCCTGTTCACAGATGTTATATCTCAAACTAACTGAGTACATGGCAGACTTCCATCTCTGGATATCTGTCTGCAGCTGCCCCTGCCCTCACTCGTTCACACACACTCACAGACTGACCGTGTGCCTGCTGCTGCTGTTGGGATATTCATGTGTCAACACAGTCGTCATATCACAAACGGAGGAGCAGGTGTGTTTGAGAAAGCCTCAAAAAGTTCAAAACGCAGTGCATAAAACTTCAGAAAACTGTACTACTACAGCTGTGGCTACCCATCCTTTGTTTACAGTTGCCTTTGGAGCTGGGCATTGCGGATTTATCAGCCGTTTCCGTGACGACAGGAATATTAAGTGTGATAGCGGTGTTGCCCGCAGCAACGGTGATGTCTTTACTTTTCCGACTGCGTAAAGTAAAGCTGGTGGGGTCAGAGGTCAAAGATGCAGGCAACAGAAAGACTGATAATTTGGAAGGTGCGTTTATGTGAAGGACTCATACTGTTTATATTTAGTTTTTTTCTATTCTATTATTATTTCATAGACTGTTATGTACAGTTAAACAGGGAGCCCAGATATTTGATTTTTCATTATTTTCATTCTGTTCACTATAAGCCACTTAAGGTTACCGCGTTTTACACAAACTTTACGGAGAAGAGAACATTTTCTTCGGATTTTTCTGAATGCACCATGAACACCACACATGGCTCTTTAGGAGCAGAGGCAATGTGATTAGCCACTGAAGGAAGACTGTTTTACAGTTTGCAAGGAAGAAATAAAACTTGTTTGCCTAAAGGTAAATCTCAGCGTCCGTTTATGTCTCTGGCTGTAACACATACAGTAAATCAAACCGTTGGGAATGCAACTTACAGCATTTTACTTAATAATATTAAAGTACTTTGATTGAGTATTTGCATTTTATGAAATTCAAAAAATATTATACTTGACATTATACATGGTTTAGCTTTAGCTGCTTTTCAGATTGATAGCCAGGTTTCTGCAAATGTTCTGACTTTGAATGTTTGTGATGAACTGATTGAAATGAAAATTGGTATTAACTAAAGGATCTGGATACTTCTTCTACACTGATCACTGGTCTACAAGTGAAGGGCCTTCAGAATAAAAGCAGTGAAAATTTACCAAGTTTGAGTCACGGATAAATAAATACTAGTTTGCTCTAGTTTCCAAGCTACAGTCTTGGTTGAAATTCTGTTAATTAATGATAGAATGGATTTTAGTCAAAGGGAAGGTTTGTCTCAGAGCTTCCAGATCTATTTTAAAACACTATCTACACATTACAGTACATTTACTTTTCAGGTTCTTTCTGGTGGAAAATTCACAAATTTATTGTATAAATGTATATAAACAAATATGTGTAATTACATTTTATCATATACATTAAAAACATGAGCTAACCAGCACTCTTGTCATTTGTTTTCCGATTCATCTAATTAAAGTATGTGAGATTTAGCTTACTGAATCTAAAAAAAAAAAACAGAAAATGCAAACCTGTGATCAGGCAATATAACATTTGTCTGTCGTCATCGTTTTATATGTTCTTTTCTTTCCTCCTCACATCACTTTGTCTTCTTCCTTGGTGTTGACCTTTGTCTTTCATCACAGATGCTGTTTCCGTGAGCAGCCTTCAACAGTGGACACAGGAAGACTGGAGGAAGACAGATCAGGTGACACATCAGGTTTTCCACTTTCTCTACATCATCATATACATTCCCTGTCCTCATCTCTATGTGACACTTTCCTTTTTGCTGTAGGACACAGAGCTCACCTCCGTATCCACTTGGAAACTGGATCATAAAGACTCGGATGAGAAACCTGTAATCCAAACAGATGTGGATTCTGTGGGTGCCGACCGCAGTGAAGGAGCAGTGTTTAACAGCGGACTGACATCCCAGTGGTGTCACTATGTGGCCTGGGTGTTGTGTCTGCTGTTGTGTCTGTCCTGCCTGGTTGTCTCCACAGTGCTGGGACTGAGGTAGTGACCATTTGAAGAACAGTATGGTATCTATTATTCATACATTCTGTATAATTGCAGCCATTGAAACATAAGGTGACAGTTCATGTCAAGGTGCTCTGCTATTCATTTGCACATCTGCTAAATATTTGCACATAATATTGCACACCAATTGCATTCAAACTGCACATGCTGTTTTACTATACTGTACACTGTGTTTTTGCAATTCTTTCTTTTATATGATGTACATATTCTTACAGTGTGTTTAATAGAGGTGTATATTCTGTTGTTTTTTTATATTTTTATCCAGCTGAGGACTACCTGTAAGCAAAATTTCATCATGTTCGCATAATGATTATAAACGTTCTTGAATATGACACTGCAGATGTGTTTTCTCTTTCCAGATTCAGCAGCAGCGAGGTTCTGCTTTGGATACACTCTCTTTTCTTCTCCCTTTTATCTTGTATCTTCCTGATTCAACCAGCTTTGGTAAATACATACTAGCCTCTTGTGAGATTCATTTAATCTGAATAAAAATACAAAAGAACCTCATCCTAAATGGAAATATTTTTGTGTGTTTTGCAGATATTTACAGTGGCGGTGAGCGTCTCGTTTTGGTACCGAAGAACACCACACATTCATCAGTTTTTCAGCTTTACACAGTTTGAGATGGATATTTCCAAACTGTGGGTCCACAGTGGACCTCAGGAACCCCAGGGAAAAGGTTCAAAGCTCAACAAGGTGATAACAACACTGCATTGTAATTACATAAAACCATTTTTATTCTCTATTCTATCATTATCATGTCTATTATTTCCTGCTTCGAAGCTGCTTGATGCCCGTCAGCGAGCTCGCTATCTGCGACTTGTGCGACCGCCAACCCCAAGAGAGCTTAGAAAAACCCTCCGCAAGAAAAGAAGAGAGAGTATTATTCAGCGGACACTGTGGTATGTGTGTGTGAGACGTGAAGTTGTGTGAATGTATGAGTTGAAATTGCATGTAAAACTCTGTTTCTGTTTGTTGTACAGGAATTTATCTGTCTGTGCCTCAATGCTTCTCCTGATGCTGTGTATAACTTTCGGCAGCTCATTCAGTGACCATTACCACCTCAATAACGCAATCAGAAAACAATTCATAAGGTAATACATATATACACACAGCTCAACACATGCATTTATTTTTAACCCATAAAGACCCAAACAGCCACCGCTGACCAAAAGCATCTACTGATCTAACATGTTTAATACCTGTTCATCCACTAATCCTATCAATACATGTAAATAATTGGTGTAAAATACAGTTTGTCATCTTTT
>JAPQRQ010000014.1:20965445-20998433 GCA_037367365.1 Apogon talboti | reverse complement strand
TATAACCAATCCTTGTCATTATTTTCATCGTTTTTTATGCTGTCCTCAAATGAGGACAGTGGGTTAAAATGGGTTAAACTGAGATAAGACGACCAGCGATACCCGACACCGCTGCCTCATTCAAAGGCACTTGAAGATACCGGCATTGATTGAAATGCCTCTGAGATGTTAAAAGGTAGAGGACTGTTAAGAAAACTCCTGTGTGAAACGCTGGTGGAAGTCACGGATCTTCTGTAAGACGATCTTGAGCTTCTCAGTGGGAGGCAAGATGGTCATCCTGCACAGAAGAAGACAAAGTGAAGTGAGCTTCAAAACATAAGTAACTGCTGTCAGCATGTAGGAGCACACAAAGTCGAGAATAGTGAGAAACAAGTAGCAGCTTTAGCCGGCGTGCTAACGATAGTGAGTTAAGTTCACTGCTCTGACCTGAAGTGGAAGGTTCCCTCTCTCTGCCCGAAGCCGCTACCTGGCACCAGGCAGATCCCCTCCTCCTCCAGCAGCCTCATACAGTAGAACATGTCTGGAACCTGACCTGCCTCCTGCAGACACACACACATATAAGGGTCACGCTAATGCCAATAAGTGAGGTTTTTTTTCCCAGTGACAAGTACATGTTGTAAACCCTCGGTGCATGTGGTGCAGACCTTGGCCTTGTCAATAGCCTTCTGAGGTAGGGTGATGCGAGGGAACGTGTACATGGCTCCCTGGACCGGGTTACAGGTGATGCCAGGCACTGTGTTAAACATCTGCTCTGTTAGCCTGGCCTTCTCCGCCAAAGCTTCCAGCACTGCCGTCCGCTCCTGTAGAGGAAGTAAAAAGCCAAGCTCTCAGAAGTCAGTGGGTCACACAGATTCAACTCAACAATAAATAACAAAAAGGGAAGAACACAACCACAGCGGATCATAGCCTACATTTAGAAAAAGATTTACAAAGTTACTTAGGTTTTGAGTCCATAATCGTACAGCCACCTTGTGGCCAGTATAGGCACGACAAAACGCATACTCAAAACACTAAATCAGAGAATCCAAAACATCTTCAGCTTGACACCTGAGAAATAAATATATTTCTCTTTGAGACCCACATTTACAAAAATACATTTGAAGTTGCCATAATGTCTTCATTGTTTCTGACTCTTCGACTGTGAGTCTGAAAGTCCAGTTTTTACATTTTACAGTTAGTTTTTACCTCGTGTCTTACATCACATAATTTCCCCCTTGTTGAATCCTTTTTCTCATTTTATCTTGTATCGTTTTTGTCTTGCAATATTTTCTACCTCTCCTTTTCATTTCACATACAGTAGTTCAACATTTACCTACTCTTCCAAAGAGAACTCAAAATGAACTCACACGTTGTGTATTTTACTGTCCATTGCTGACCTAATAAAGAGTTCTGTAACCCTAAGTTTTGGAAAGTCAGCACTAAAATACAACCTTTGACAAGGCTGAACTCTGCAGAGTGACGTATGTTTATTAATGAATGTAAGATCATACTTGGGTTTATTGATTTGCTCATAAATATTCATAATGAGTCTACTGTTTACTATAAGCTGCAATTAGTCAAATGCTAGTAGAAATATGTGACTAATCATACAGCAAATGTGAGACAAATACTTAGAAACATGTTTAGAAATGGTTTTAATATGTTGTTGATGTTAAAACATATGCACATCATTAGGTAAACCTACTGAAGACACTAATAACAATTGTGGTCGTTAATGCCTTAATGGCTTCCTGGACTACAGACCTCTTCACTGTCGGTCTGATGGACCTAAGATACACACATTAAAACACTATGAATAATGCATGTGATAATGTTTTCAAAAGCTCAAACTTTTTTTCTGTTCGTACAAACCATCTTAAAGCTGTGTTGGTCTTAAAATATCAATCTTAAAGCGGATGTTTCAGATGATTCATAAAGCAGTTGGAGCATACATGATAAAGCTGTGTGTGTGTGTGTGTGTGTATTGTTATAGTATATGGTACGATGTTTCGGCGTGTTTACATAAGTAAATGCTGTGTTTGCATACTCTCAGTGCATTTCCAGCCTGTGTGCTGGCTTTGGCGCTCTGTTTATTTTCAGACCTTCATAAATGTGGTGTGGGAAGGCTCGTCGGGCTGCGGAGGGTTGACCACCAGGTCCAGGAGAGCCTGTCCGGGAACTGGAGGACACAAACGCACTGAAACTAGCTTGATGAGTTGGGCCTTCACCTCAGGGTCCATATTAATCACCTCCATGTAACCTCCACGGAATCCACACCTGGAGAAGGCAAACGGAGCAACCTCATAGTGCAGGCCAAAGTATAACATCAGTAATATTAAATATTTGTACGACTTTCTTGCACGTGTCTGTTGTGTGCGTCTGTCCGGGTACTTACTCTCCCATGTAGCATTTGGAGGTGGAGTGGAACGAGGCCATCTCCACTGTGGACGAGTACTCCGGTCCCATCTCAAACAAAACCTTTTTAAAGGAGTGAAATGAGCAGCCCTCTGCATACACATTATCCTGATAGACCTACAGAGGGGAAACAACATCATTTCATATTAAAAATACAACTTATAATGGATTGTAGAATTACAGGTGTCTATAATCTGAGTGACTTCAGATTCTACAAATTATACTCAATTCAACATTTTATTAAGAACCATGTGTAGTCTTATGTAACAGTGGTAGAATGTAACATAATACTATATTTACTATACTATTTAGTTACATGCTACTTTATGCTATCCATTATATTTCACAAAGACGTATTGTGTGTATTACCAAATTGTTTGACAGTTGTAATTATTTTAAGATTTTACACCATATATAAAATAACAGGCTTTGAAGATACAACACATTGTTAAAGATTCAGATCCAAAGGTTTCCAGCTATTCTGGAGTATTATAATAAGGAGTGTGTAGCTGAGGTGTTTGTGTTTTTAATAACTTTACCAAATAGTGTTTTTTTACTTAGTGTTCATATCATTAGATATCTCAACAATAATTAATTAAAGGAAAAGTCTGGGGCAGCAGTAGAGCTGGGCGACAAAAAACTTTACTTGGATGTTTTTTCATTCTTATGGATGATAGTTTTCTGGCTACATAAACTGAAGACAAACACGATTCATAAACACTATTTCATTGCTAAAACCATATGCCATATACTAGAGAAACACAACAGTTAATATAATACAAGAAGCAAACAGGTTGTATTTTGATTTTTTTGTTAACCAAAAAGAGGAACCTAGAGGAATAATCTTGATTTTGTGATTTAGGCATTTTTTCATGATTTTAAGAAAGCAAAACCTTGATTAATTTAATCTGTCGACATCAGTCAGGGGGACCAAAACCGTACATAAAATACGGTATATTTTGCTGCTAATGCATACTACTACTACTACTACTACTATTACTAGTAGGATTGTTCAAGATATTTGCTTGTAATGGAGTATTTTTACATTTCCGTCTTGGTACTTTTACATATTTAACAGATCTGAATAGTTCTTCCACCACTATTACATTATGTTTGCGTAATGTAAATATTTTTGTTAATAGTGTTAGATAAGAGATGATTTTTTTTAAAAAATCTGTTTTGGGTATCTATGTTCTCTTACAGGAGAATCAGGTAAAAACATCTTAAAAAAGAAAATGGCATTTGTGAATTACTTCATCTGCCATGAGGAAGAGATGCTCCTCTTTAGCAAATCGGATCACGTCTTCAATGCACTGTCTGCTCTGGACCTGACCTACACAGGGCAACCACAGTTTCACCATTAGGATATTGTATATTGTAAATACCTTGACTGCCAAAAATGTAATGAGAAACTCCACAGAGAGCGCCTACCAGTGGGGTTCCCAGGGTTGATGATGCAGAGGACACGGGGGTTACAGTGCTGCCTGGCCTCAGTGACAGCTCTCCTAAGCTCTTTGACGTCCAGGCTCCAACATTTGTCCTCATCAAGGTAGTAATTAATCTGCACAGCGCCCAGGTCTGCCAGCGCCGCAGAGTACAGAGGGTACTGAGGGATTGAGATCATCACTCCAGTACGGCCACGACCCTCACCGCACACCAGCAGCTTCAGCATGGTCTGGATTCAGAAGGAAAAACAGTAGAATAAAAACAGCGTGTGGAGATTGATTTGGAGAAATGCTGCAGAAGATGGGTCTATTATTTAGCTATCAAGCCGACGCATAAGACTCATTTTGGCATTTTCCTTTTGTTGCTCTTTCCCATGAATCTCTCCCTCTCGTAAACCCATATCTATTGCATGAACCAATTTTAGGCCTTGAACCATGAGCCATATGGAGCATCAATGTATGCAACTGTAACTGTATGAAAGTCCATTAATAGTGATTCTGTAGATTCTGCCAGCACATATCCTCAGTTAGTTCACTTTAACTTGCAGGAGTTTGTGTAATGTGCTTCACTGCTTCGGCAAAGTCAGCGTTTTAGGATTTGTTTTGTATGTATTGTACTGAAAAACTTCCTATAAAATGTTGCTTACTTGTAAATAAATAAATAAATAAATAACTAGGAAATACTTTGTTTCAATGTAGAAGGGTTAAAGCTTAGTGACCTCTTGTTATGTCATTAGGGGACACATTTTAGCACTAAAGGCTTATACATACACACAGCACATATGTATTTAATAGTAAAACATGCAGAATTAGTCATATATCAAAAATAATACAGTACATGATACAAGATGACTTTGCTCTTTTCCAATGATATATGATACTTTTGTAGGAGTCAGATTTGTTGATATAGGAAAGACTATACTGTTTCCAAATTGCATGTACCTTGAATCGGCCCAGATTATCACACAGGCAACTTTGACGTCGCACAGAACTGACAACCTCACCGTTTAGGCACACACTGAATGCTTTTCTCTAGAGTGCCACACATTAGTTACACAATGCAAGGCTGACAAACGTCCTGTAGGTCAAGAAGAAACAGGTCCTCACACAGAGTGCAGCACAGATCTCCTTTATGATAGCATAGTTAACAAACACGCCCGGTATGTACACACTCAAAACTGTCCCTGTTTAACTCTGCTCTCCTGATAGCAGGTTACTGTGCTCAGGAGCCTGATTCGGTTACATAAAACAACTAAGTGTATTGAGAGTGACAAAGTCCTGTGGGTGAAGTAATATCACTGGTGTGCAAAGTACAGCTGAGTATATAATTAACACAACAAACACATTTAATTTTACTGAAACTATGTTGCTTTTGATGTGACTTTTGGGATGTTTGTGTTAACAGGTAAGGTAACAAGGACCCCCTTACCACAATAGCATCACTGGCACCGGTGGACAGGAAGATGTTGTCAGGGTTGGAGGGGATTCCGCCGTCTCTTTTCTCTATGTAGCGGGCCACATCCTGACGGACACACTCGATGCCCTGGCTGGCGCTGTAGGCCCCTTCAACACATGAGAATGCACTTTGATTCCAGCAAAGTTCTGCATCGATCAGCGGCCCTGTTTGTAAAGGCACTATCTAAAGTAATTATTAATGACAAGGCTAACAGAGGCAGGTACCGGGGATGTGTGTGTGTTTTAGTGGAGAATAAAAATGTCGTTGGTGGAGTGAGAGGGAGTTGTCTGACCTATACTTTGGCCTCCACAGGCCCCTAGAATACGCCGAGCTCTTTTCTTGGCATCCTCTGGGAACTTGTTGTCCTCCAGGAGATCAGGGTAAGAACAGAGAGCCAGGACCTGAGAGAGAAATAAAAATAATGTGACCCATCTAATATAAATAGTTGTCACGGCATGCCTTGATTTACTATAATTATGTGTTCAAAGCCACACCGACACTGTCAGAAGTGTTCCAACCTGTCTGAGGAATGTGATTGGTTTCTGGCCCATGGCATGAGCGTCACCAATGTTAGCTTTGATGACTTCTGTGAAAGGTTTCTTGGCTCCCTGGAAAGATAAAGAAGGATCTATAAGTTTTCAGCTTTTCAGCAAAAAGAGCAGAGATAAAGGTTTTAAATACACAGCTTATCAACAAACAACCTGTGTCCAAACATGTAAAAAGGTAAAGAAGGAGAAAGTCCAACTGAAGCTGAAGCTGTAAGTCTTAAAAGTTCAGCTCCTCTTTTTTCACTTTTCAGAACCAGAATCAGAATATTTTATTAAACCCAGAACCACAGTAGAAATGGAAACATAAAGTAAAATAAAAGTACCAATATGTATAGATACAGATGTACAATAGAAACATAATCAGACTACAGAAAATATTCATAAAAGAAAAATATACAGTTAAATACACACACACACACAAACACACTTTAAAAAATATGTAGTTTAGAATATGCAAGTGCCAAATATGCAGACTTCAGCATTATTTCAGTGCTAGGTCTTACCCTTTTCTGGAAAATGCAGTACCTTTAAGTATTTATTCAGTAGAATTTGCTTATGTTTACCAGACAACTTAAATCAGATCAGCACAGCGTCTGTGTTTTAAACCAGACCGCTTATCACATTAGAGATAAAGTCTTCTAACTCGCTGGACGGGATGTAAATCAAATCACAGCTACTTGCATTCACCTCACACGACACACTGTTCAGTCCTTTAAAACACCCCCGCGTGAATCTTCTCTCATTAGCACCCTTTTGTTTTACACAGACCTAGCACAGAATAGGATTGGCCCAAAGCCCGTCCTGTCCAGGGATGACACAAAGACACAAACCCCACTTTCAAGAACTGCTGGCCTGTTGACACTGCTTAATTATTTTTTCTCATTCTATCTACTCACTTTTCTTCTACATAGAATCTTTGTTTTCATCTGTGACCTAACTGGATCCCATAGGCTCTGGTTTGAGGCCTGCATCCTGGTCTGTATGTTGCTTTTAACATGCTTGCACCTGTTGCTGTTGATCAGATGAGGTAATGTGACAATAGACGAGCCTGTTACTTTGTGTCAGGACTGACGACTGTAGTTAAAATAGATATTAGAAAGACCCTGAAGCTGTTTTGGTTTCTTGGCTCGTGCATAGAAACTGTATGAAAAGTTTGACTATTTACATGGTGAGAGTTGGAATTTTAGAGCTTTGCGGGATAAAACTGAGGGTCAGGTCCTCTAATTCATCATGTTATTCTCCAGCAGGGACTGGACAAAGCAGAAACATGCAGACTGTGCTCCTCAGACCGTGGGGAGCATGTGGCCTATTGGAACCCTGCCCTGGTTAGCGTGACTCAGGTTTAACACAGTACAGTGAAAGCAATTGTTTGGGATTCTGTACCCAATACAACTCCATCTCACAACTTGGACTATGGACAGATTACTAGCTGTATTTAAGTACCGGCCAACAGGAAGTATTCAGAGTTGGACAGGTCAATCATTTAAGAGTTGTTCCCTTTTGTCCTATCACAATCGTTAATTGTCTTTCACTGTATTTTGTCTCTGATTTTGTTTTCAGTCTACTTGCTGTCTGGCAATGCATGAAATTCATAAAGTAAAATTTTGGTACTAAAACAACTGCAGTACTAACATACTAACACTAACAAATAGGACAGTGGTTCTTAACCTTTTATTGAACAAATGCCCCTTTGCGTCATCATGAGCCCCCCACCCCCCCGCGCGATGCACCTTATTGTGAAGGGAGCGGGGTGGGCGGTCACGGAAATCCACCATTGACATTACATACTGCTTGATATTGATACTTATACAGACTAAGGTCCCCCATTTCAGTCTCAGCGCCCCACTCTCAGCTTTCTTGTTCCAACTCCCCCCCCCCGACGGTGTCCCAATGCCTCCTGGGGGGTGGTACTGCCCCCGTTGACAAACACTGAGATAGAAGTTCTACGATACATGTTCACCTTTCACTAATTTTAGTGTCATGCCCCTATTTTCGCAGACTCTACTCTGGGTGTGCTCCCAAACCAAACAACCTATATGTATAGTAAGTACCAGGGTTGGATAAGTTTGATGGTTGAATGACAGATCCACCTGGAATAAATGCATGATTCTCATGTTAGTGATGATGAGCCTGGTTTTGCTCATTAAATATCTTTGTATATATTCTTAACCCTTAGGGGTATGAGTCTACTTTGATTTTGTCTTTATATATCACGTAAAAAATGTCTATCATACCCACGTTTGGTATCTTTTTTTAACACAACTTCATCTATATGATCTGATAAATATTTTTTTACTTTAACCTACTTTATTAACATATTGGGCCCAAAAATGCACTAAAAATATAGGCTACTTTTTTATTACAAGAACCACAAACATGCTAAATGAACGGCACATGATCCGACCACGGCTGCCTGATCATGGACCCTGGAGGGTTAATTATATTACATGGTCTAGCCAAATGCTCTATTTTACATGCTATTTTTTGCTACGTGATGTATATTTTAGGAAAAGTTATAAAGTGTTGCAAGAAATCCGTACAATGCCATGTGTGTATTTTATGAATACAGTTTGGTTCCTGGATATAACACCAGGTTACAGATGAGGTCTTTAAGAATCACTGTATAGGTAGTGTTTTAGGCAGCATAAATCATGTCCTTGCATGATGGCAAGTGCAGGCCCTCAAGGTCCCTCAGTTCTGCGTTTAGTAAGATAAGAGCTTGTTTGAAATGTAAGTAATTGGAGGCAGCCAATTTCCTTTTAGCCCTCATCCCTGCCTGGTTATCGACACACAAAGGGGCTGCTGTTCTGTGGGTAAAAGACTTGCCAGTTGGTTTGTCGGTTCAGCTCTGAGTTCTCCTGCTCAATCAGCACCAGGCACCGACCACACAACCAGGGGCAGTGGAGCAAGCCAGGAAGCTTCATAGTTCTCCACACTGAATGAACCCTGGTCCAGTAAACTCTAACTCACAATTATCATTCCTCCTTCACTGTTCAGTCATGCCTACGTAATAAAAATGGTTATAAGCGAGCTCCAACTTGTGCAACTTGTGTCGCTTTGCTCGAGTGATTTATGCAAATTAACGTGTTTTGACAAAAGAACCCCAGTTATAAAAAAAACAGACAACGCAATGTAATGCTCTGCTGTCACTACTCCTTTCTTTGTCTTTTAACAATGCCAACCTGCCAGTAGCTGAGATCTGAGCCTGAATTAGCTTACTGCACACACTCTGTCATGCCAGATGTCTGAGTAAGGATTTATAAGGGTCATCAGCACACCGGTGCATGCATGCACAAATACACAGTCTCTTAAAACTGCTGAGTTGTCAGTAAAAGTATTCCAGTCACAGGAAGCACTACCCCATATGACTGGACAAGAGCAGCCGTACAAACCCTGCTGACCTGTTTTACAAAACTCCTGAATTGTACATTTCAGACACTGGCTGCAAATGGTGGCTTAAAGGGAAAAAAAGTAAATATTAAAGACTTTTTTTCTTTAATTCAGGGGAAAAAAACAGGCCTAATGTTAAGTTACAACCCTCTTAGAACCTTCTGTACAAAGCAGGCTTTTTAAAGACGTGTGTTATGGTAATTACACTCCCTCTTCTGACACATGATGTGACATCCCCTGTGCTGATGTCGAGTACAATTTTTACCCCCGTATTTTTTTTTACCCGCTAAGAATTATGCACATGCTCCAAACCGTCGGGCATACGCAACCGTGTTCTGTTCGATGTAAACATCCGGTTGTAAAATGGCCTCCCTAATAGCTGTTTAGTTTCCCGGGCTACCTGGAAGGAGCCGTGGCCCGAGCATTCTAAACACAACAGAGACGGTTGCTGTGAAGATTTTAAAACACAACAGTGACAGTTGCCACGGCGATGTAACCACAGCAGAAAACGGATGCCGGGGATATAAAAAGGACAACAGCAGCGGTTGCCGGTGCTCTCTTAACAGAACGGGTGCTCTCTTCTGGCTTGCTCTCCACCTGGCTGCACTGGCTCCTACTTTTCTTCATTTTGTTGCCTTTTGCTTTGTTATGGTGTCTGGATTGTTGCATCAGTTACTTAATAAATTCTCTTTGTTCGCCAGCATCTTCATGAGTTTGTTCATTTTGTCAAGGCTCCACGAGCCAGTCTTGACACATGAATTTGACTTGAAAAACAAAGATGTATAAAAATCCTTAAAAACAATATGGCGCCACAGGAAATCTTGATAGTTATCCCAGCGCAATGTGCATGTTTTTAGTTAGCACTCATATCTGAAAGATGCACTCTACGAAGAACTCTGAGCACTTTCTGGAGCACTAATGCATTGTGTAAAGATCCTCCTGGCAGTGAAAGGCCTCTGACACTGCTGGACCTCGCAGCTGCAGCTCAGTCCAATAAACTCTCTCCTCATCGGGGGAGGAGGGAGTTAGCCAAACCAAAGGAGACAAAAGGAAACGGAATGTAACCACTCTTCTTATGTAATAACCCTTCACTACATAACCATCATCCCATCCTGCAGTCACCTCAGGCAGGGAATGGAGTGAAATGTACTCAATGACGGTGCTGCCTGGTCAAAAAACACTACCGTATAAACTTGTGTACATCCCACATCCCATGCTTGAACTCCAGTATCCTGAAATCTAACATTAAGTGTACTGCAAAAAGCATATCATTATCATCTTTAAGATTTCAGGGTATGACGATAAACCTATATCCCTTATAACATAATGTACCCAAAACAGAATTGTTTTATGTTACACCACCACTCAGTGCCCTTAAGTTATTGTGCTCTATAAATACTTGCATGTATCCGTTAACATCGCTGCAGAATTAGATGGTGTACAGTGTGTGTCATCTCTAAACAAACATGCTGCACGCCATCATCTAATTTCGACATTCTCTATTGTATGGCATGTAATGTTAATTCATAGTCAACACAACTTCAGCTAGATCATTCAGGTTCTGTCGTGTAAATATGACATAACTACAGACTCTCTTGTTCAACCTGCTTGCCCTCAGGAAAGTCAGCAGATTGGAGGAAAATAATGTAGCCGAGCAGTAACTGATATGTGAGGCATAAGTGTAACGTAACGTGTGCACACAGGGGTTCGGTTAAAAGCTGACTTAATGTCTCCACAGAGCATCTTATTCACCAGAACTCCAGTATCTACTTCTCCTTCCTTTCACCTTCATTTCTTACCATATCTTAACTAAACAGAGGAGGAGGGGGGGGATAACATTTAGTGTGCCAAAAGCCAATCAGCTGAGGTGTCAGAGGCCACATACAGCGGTCCAGGCCAGTAGAAACATAATGTAACAGCACAATAACTTTTACATAATTACTCCAAATTTTTCTCTTTGTTTTTAGTGCAAAAAAGTGAAATTTTAAAAATATCATGCCTCAGCTTATCATTTACACAAGTACATTACAATTTACAGATGGCAGTAGATCTACAATCACACAAAACATTTAATAATAGGTATAATATTGTTAAAATTCACTTATTTTTCTTAAGAACATTTAAGGTTGTTTAGATTATTCACATTTTTTGTGGTAGCAGTTTGTAAACATAAACGTTGTCATCATGTCATCATACTTTTTTCACACTACATGAGAAACTTTTATTAATACCTTATTAATAGGTTATTATTGCATTTCTCCAATCCACCTGAGCTCACATTGGGCTCTTTCTGGCCCCTGAACAACGAGCTTGACACCCTTGTTAATATCTTCTGTGTAATTTTCGCACCTGATTGGATCCTTTGGTGGGCCGGTTTTGGCCCGCGGGCCGCATATTTGACACCCCCGTTTTAGTATTTTCATAAAAAGAGACTTTCCAAAAACAACATACTCTGCTTGAGTAAACACCAGCTGTTGGAGTTCCTCAACAGCTGGATCACCTCCTTTCGGTTTGACTCGGAGGTTTTCACACATTTCACAATGTCAGGGTTTTTATAGACTTTATATTTGTCGATCAGTCTGTCACATCTGCATCACACTCAGCTGTAAACAGAAATGTGACACCCCAAAGTTCCTAACTGAACTCCCTCTGGTGTGTTGTCAGGTCTTGTTTTGTTTGGGGTTTTTTTACGCTCTCGTGCGTAAATTACTCCGGTTCTCGCGCGTGCAACCGCAGCCCGGCACAAAGATCCTTTCTGCTCAACCTCAGTCCTCTTAACTACCTCTCGGAGCTCCTTCTCGATCTGCACGGCCCGTTGCACCATGGGACCTCGCACCGCGTACTCGACCCGCTTCACATTGGGGTTCATGTTGTCCAAAGTGAGCACTCTGCCCCGACATGGGACCCCGTTCACCGTTTCCTGGGACATCCTCGATATATGCAGTATCTGAAACACACCGAAAAAACAGTGACTTCACAAGAAGGAGATTAAACCGGTTGGTTTACCCGGTTAAAGTCATATATAGCATCGGATCTCACCGGCCTCAGAGCGCCTGTGCTGTTCGCGTTCCCTCTCACTCGGCTTCTTCTCACTCTGACAGTTACAAGTAGACTTCTTCATATTCGCACCCGCGCGCCCCGCCTTCGTCCACTCCTCTACGTGATTGGTTGGATTCTTCACGAGCTGCTTTACGTATCGTCGGCGTAACAAAAAACGAGCCTTCACGTGCTGTGGAAGGAATAGTTTCCTGGCCACAAAGTCTCTAATCTTTCACAGACAGAGATGAGAGGAGTAACAGTGTTTTTTTTTTTGTTTTGTCGTGAGGGTAGAGTTTGTTTGCTTATTAGGGGATACAATAAAAAAATGAAAGAAAATGTCATTAAGTTACTATATAAATTATATATAGGCCTAACCATCTCTTTGCCCCACATCAGCTTCAATAATCCTTCAGCGGTCTTCATTTTTAATACCACTGAGACATTTTATTGTGGATTTTTTTAAACGATTTCTGTTTTTACTTTGAATGTTTCCTATTACAAATATATATGTATTTTTTTTTCTTTAGCAGTGTCCAACTGCTGTAACCATGACATTAGTTATCGCCATGTCTTGTTTCATGTTTGTATTCTTTTATGCTTCAAGTTCTACTTGTATTTATTTTACTCTATTCACTTTTGCCCTCAGGAAAATAAGGATTTCCACCAATATGTTTTGAAAGATTAAATGACTGTTTTACTGTGCACTGAATCTCTCATAACCAATCAGGTAAGTTTTTATGTATCACTTTGTGTATTTTCTTCATCAGTTTTTATTTATGCTGAGCTAAATATTAAAGATACATTTGGTCTAAGGCCCAAACTTACATCAAAAATAACATCTACTTTCATAAGATACTGGTATAATACAGCACAAACCATAATTTTCAAATGTGGATGAACTGTATTTCATTGTACATTTAACAATTTGCAAAGTGTCAAGTAACATTTATACCTCATTGTACTAACTGTGAGAGATGAGAATCTGTGTCCAAAATCTCTGCATGCTCATCTGTCTACTACTAGGACAGGTTACTATAAATACTGCCTACTCAGTTACTTAAAAATTAGTTTTCAATCAATCGATAAATCATCTACTCCTATAGCTCCAAAAACTGTATTGTCACTTTTTGAAGTCCGTATGTCTATCCTATGGCTAACGTCTCCATTATTCCACATCTAGAAGACAGAGACAGACTCAGACTCATTACTTGCTGCTGCTGAGTGGATTCATTTACTAATTTAATTACGTGAAAGTTATATATACACGTTATTGGTTACCATGCTAATGAAATTAAGCTGGAGCAAAGATATTCCTGCTATAAATTTTAGAGAGCTTACAGTCATGTGTCTTTCTCATTGTTTTTTTTTTTTTTTGTAGATTAATAAGGCTTCTTAAGGGTAAATAAATAGGTTAAGATATGTAGAAACACAAATCAATGGTTGAAAGAGATTGCTATACCGAGCGATCTATCTACATTACCCTCTGGTTACATAGGTTCACAGAACTGCTCCACTTTTAAACCAGGAATATTAACATGACAGTGTTGTTGTGATATGATGTCATGTCTTAGCCTCTGTCCTTACAACGTCGCTGAACCTGCAGCTGTGCACACCAACAACAATCACACTGCCCCACAGGAGCAACGTATCAAATTCAGAATGCAGACGCACGACTTAGTAACCCAAGGGGTGGGAAGATCCTGGTCATTCGAAATCTTGCTTTGCATATCCTTTGTTTAGTTGAGAGAAAGAGAGACAGGTTTAGCTGTTTGCATGTGTGTGTCAGTGTGTGTGAAGGGCAGAGTGTGAAGCAGGAGAAGCACCCCAGATGTCTTGGAAAGGGCTGGGGAAAGACATGTGATATCCCAAACTAAAATGGTCTCATAAAGACATGTGACGCAGCGTGTCAGGCAGTACGTATTTTAGCAGCATTAGATGACAGTCTGTTCCATTCAGCCTATAAGGACAGGTCAACGGCCACATTATAATGTTCGGAAGCTCTGCAACTATTATATTTAGATTTGACGATTTACACGACAAACCCGAGGCTCAGTGGTCTGGGTTCACAGGCATAACATGGAACATAAGAAGACTCCATTTTTAACACAGGCCATAAACAACTTCAGCCAATGTTACGTATGTGTCCTGAAAGTGTTAAGACCTGTGTGTGTGTGTGTGTGTGTATGTGTTGTGAATGCATCTTTAAGTCACAGAGAAAAGGTACAACTTCTGACGTCTAATCATAACCAGATAAAATATCCTGTAAATATTTGAAATACTTCACAGCTGAGTGTGCAGTTTGTAAAACAGGTGAGTCAGATAAAACCTGTTTTAAATGAAGAAAGATTATATCCTGATGAGAAATAGAAAACATGGAGGTTCAATTGTGTTCATTATGTCTTCAGTTTTTTATATTTAACTTTATTTTCTTTTGTTTAAGACATGAGTTTTGTTCCAAAAACATACCTTGTGGGTCTTGACATGTTTCGTGTCACAGGAACACCGGTGACACTTCTGAGGAAGGCGGAAGTATCCGCCGAAACATGTCAAGACCCACAAGGTATGTTTATGGAACAAAACTCATGTCTTAAACAAAAGAAAGAAAATAAAGTTAGAGTATAAAATGTGGAGGGTTAGAGTATAAAATGTGCAGCAGATAAATGTCACCACAAGGGGAGGACATCCAGTCAAAACCTCTTCAGAACACCTGCATTAAGAAAAGACAACAATCTTTTTCACGAAAACATATTCTTTTTTATATTTTGTGTTTGTTTTTTTTTTTTTAAACAGGGCTCAGTAAAAATCAATAAAGTGAAATGTAATAGATAGAATGCACTGACAGTACATCATGTTGGAGTCCAAGTCTGATGGATTATTTTATCCCACTAATTTACATGTGGGACTTTGTGCAAGCGTTGCAAACCTATATTACATCCGACATCTTATGAAGGCACCGACCTTTGATAAATTACATTGACAAGTTTTCTTGGTTTGACAATAAAACTATATCACTTTGATAATTCCAGTAACACAAAAACATGTAGCCCTCACACTTCTTTAAATATCTTTATAAAACATGATCTGGATGCTGCGTCTCATATTCACTATCAGAATAAATAATGTGATTTCTTTTAGAAGAAAAATACAAATACTGATAGAAAAGTAGAAATCTAGAAGTCATGATGATTGTCTGAATTAATTACCCATTAAATAACATAGATTATTACCTCTCACTGTTTTGTAGAGGAACTCTTAATTTAGAAAGTGCACCATTACAAAAATTGAAATGTGGCTTTTTTTTGTGTGCGGAAAAAGTAAAAGAAAAAAATCACTGAGCTAAATGTTACAAAAAATGTTTACACAATATAAAGAATAGCTTTACTGTGTACTGAATCTCTCATAATCAAATAGATATCCCAACCATAAAAAAAAAAAAAATTCCTTATAATGGATGAAAATAGATCACGTACCTTTTCATAGCAGTCATTTACCAAAGAAAATAACTGTTACTTCATTTACTCATCTTCTTCTTAATGAAAAACAAAACTGCGCTGCAATTCATTTCCACTCGGCTTTCATTTCCGTGTCATTCTAAGTTGTTTTTAAACAAAACACCAATGTGCAGAAGCAGAGTAAATGACTCAAAATGAGTAAATTGATGAACATTGAGACTGATTAAATCAATCGTTTGCTCGTGAACATGACAA
The DNA here is from genome assembly GCA_037367365.1 of Apogon talboti. Classification (NCBI taxonomy): domain Eukaryota; kingdom Metazoa; phylum Chordata; class Actinopteri; order Kurtiformes; family Apogonidae; genus Apogon; species Apogon talboti. The sequence continues at coordinate 20,982,454 of JAPQRQ010000014.1, read as the reverse complement.
GATCTTGTCATCTTCTTTGTATTGCAAGACAGACAGCAATCAGTCCAGTAGAAAAGTAACTGGGGGACAGGGGACATTCTGGTGTCACATGTGGATCATGTTTGAAATAAACACAGCAAGCACTTCGGTTCTCTGAAACGCTTTGTGGATCCACCGTCATTGGCATGTGGCCTTAAAGACTACTTTCAGCAACAGATCTGTCTGTTTTCAATGGTTTTTGCCACTTTGGAGTGTAACATACCGGGTCATTTCTCTGTAGGCAGTTATGTGTGTTTGTAAGCAGCGTGTCTACATGACTCCACAGCAGGGCTCCTTATTGTTCGCCTGTTCCTCTTCAGGGGCTCGAAGTTTCAGCAGCGGAGGGTCTCCGCTGGCGGGGGTGAAGTACACCTGGCTGGGGGAGGCTGCCGGCTCTATACTGGGTGACTCTTGGAGCTCCTGACGAGTTGTGGCATCCCCTGGTGTAGCGGGAGGCTCTTCCTCTAGGGCGGGGGGCAGGGGGGGCTGGGGGGCTGGATACTTGTTGAGCTTGGCGGCTGCCCTCTGGCGTTTCAGGTCAGCTAAAGTGTGATGAGACTTCTCTTTACTCAGACTGTCTGCCCCATCACCCTCTGCAGACCCAGGCACTAAAGCGGCTTCAGGGGCAGAGCTGAGCTGGTAGGAAGCGCTCCGGTCCATGATCCCCCCGCCACTCCACATCTCACCTGGCACAGAGGAGGCCAGAGACACAGAGGTCTCCCCATTCCCTAGGCTTGACATGATTTTCCTGTCTGCAGCCTCCAGTTCCTCTAAACGTGATACGGCTCCACCAGCAACCTCACATTCAAAGAGAACATTCAGTTAGTGTCATCAAGACCGATGTGTTAACTGCTCTGATTCATTTTTACAAAACGTCATATATGGCAGCCACAGTATATTAATGTTCCATGGTGGCTGATTTATGACCGGTGAGCTGAATTCAATGACTAGCCTCAGCGTTACTAGTATAACTTCATTTCTTGGTGGAAACATCAGTGTTAATGTGGCTTCTCAGTAAAACCAAAGTGTGAGGATTCCATTTTCCTGAGTACTTCTTATACTCACACCCAGCAGAGCTTTCTGCTATAGTCTGAAATAAAACAGACGGTGAGCATGTGATGCCAACACCATACATGGCTGTATATACACAGATACGGTAGCTGATAGTTAGTGTAAACATTCTGCTCCTTCTCAGTAACAGGATGAATATAAAAAAAGACTGAGGTGCATTGTTTTCACACCATAAAAAAGATAAATCATTCTGAACTATTAACAGACTATTTCTTTGCTTTTTTTTTTTTTTTTACTCTTTTAACATAGTGGACTTGTAGAAATTCAATTAGTACGTGAAAATGGAACATATTTGTTAACAAATGGAGCTTTAATAGAAAGACCTGTTTTTGTTTTCTGTTTTAGAGATTAAAAACAGCAATTGAATTTTAATATACTTTGTGTATTAATTGTAATTTTAAAAATGATAGCAAATTATGTGATTTATTATTATTTTTTGGTTGGCTAACAGTCGTTCATACACAATAGGATATGCATTTTACTAGTTTCAACAACAAAACTGTGAAAAAAAAAAAATTGTGATCATGCAAAAAATTTTTCCCATGATCCACATTTGGGCTCCTCACCATGGCTTGCAGGTGTAGCTCATTGTCCGTCTGTCTGTCCTCATCGTCGTCTTGCGGCTCTGGCTGTCGTCCGCGCTCCTGCCACACCATGGCCTCTTTATGGTGCTCACGTCGGTACAGACTGGAGCGCTCATTCACACTGACCCGACGCACCACCTTCCTGCATCCACAAACAGAGGGGAAGGAGCCGTGACAACCAAAGTGCTGCGTCTCTTTGTACACATGTCCATCTGACTGTTTTCATCCTCTTACCCTCTGCTGCCGGTACTGGACGCTCGTCTCTGCAGCGTTCCCTTCTGCCGGTCCTGGCTCTTCATGATGGCATCATGTTTGTGCTTCAGGTCCATCAGTTTGGCTCGAACTTCCTCATCCATACATACATCTACAAACACAGAGGCATCAGTGTTTAGACACTTCAGACACTGGGAGTTGAAACGTTAAGACTCTGAATGGGTTGTTCAATTTGGAAGCCAGATCTTTTACACTTAAACATTCAGTACATACTTTCTTCATATTTCAGAGCTTCTCAATCAAAACAAAAAACATGACAACATAACATGACAATATTGTTATGTATCATAGCATTAGAATGTTTTCTGTTAAAACACTGTAAAAGGACTTACCCACGGGCGTCTCATCCAGAGAAGACTTTGCATTTAAATTTGCTCCATGGGCCACCAGTAGTTCCACAATTTGGATCTGTACATGTATTTTAACAAAAGAGGATCAGTTAGAGGACGGCACATCCCCCAGCCCCATAAAATCATCAACTGGTACTTTTAACTGATTATCTTAGTTTCGTTGACAACAGCAGAGTTGAATAGTGTCTTGAGTAATTTATTGGAAAAATATGTCATGTTTTTTCCCTAATTCTGTTCTGCAAATGAAATTATCGCAAACAGCATGACAGACAACATGGATGGATGACATACAAAGAAGCCAAGGGGAACGCTCCGACCCATCACTGATAAATTGCCCTAAGTACAGTGGAAGAAATAGTGAATGGATTTTCCAGTTAGGCCCCAGAAACAAAATGGCGACAGATGACAACAACAACAGAAGCTTTACTAAAACATACAGTCCTGTACAATTGAACTCAAATCAAATCTTGTCCTGATATAATAGCTCACAAACCATTTGGCGTCTGACTAAATTACAATGTTTTATCTGAAACCACACTAGGGTGGATCAAACCTTACAGTCATAACTCTGAAACAAAGACAAAATCAAAAAAGACCTGTATACCTTTGGACAAAAATGTTAAAAGAATCCACTGACATCAAGTTTGTTAATCTTCCAAAATGTTGTCACCTTGAGATCCAAAAGAGAAATGGGTTCCCTCCTTGGGAATCAAAGTTACAAACATACATCATGAATTGACATACTATTTTCATTTTGTTGCATCTTTCCCATCACTCGCATCTTCTACCTTTTACAGACTTCATCTTTTATCTTGCTTTTGTGTTGTGTCTTTTACATTGTGTCTGTCTTGTTTCATAATTTTCACCTCATTATATTTTTTTCAACTGACATCTGTTCTCTCTGTTTCACATGGTATTGTTAAGGCCAACATTTACAGATCCTTCAGTGTCACACTTGTCTATTTTAACTGAGAAAATGAACTCGCATACAATATTATTGCTATACATTGTGAAATGAGTACTGGCTGTTAGATTTGTATTTGATTGCAGCACTAACCTGTCCCCAGCAGGCGGCAGCATGGAGCGGCGTCCATCCATCAGAGTCCTTGACTTCAACCTGAGCGCCGTGCTCCAGCAGCTGCTCCGCCACAGACATGTATCCATTAGCAGATGCTATATGGAGCTGGAGGAGAAATCCACACATTAAAGAGACATGTTGATTGAAATCCGTCCTCTGACTTTCTTTAGATCTAAATGTGTTGGGAGAGCTGTATTACTTTGGCAGGTTGAAGATATTTCTCCAGATTTTTCAAAGATGTTTATCTAGAAGAATCTCCCCACTACTTGTGTTGCTCTTACTCACCAGCGTTGCTCCGTTATCATCCTGAGCATTTAGATCTGCTCCGCTTTGGAACAGTGGCTGAATGTCAGCCAGCATAACCTTCTCTTTAGCCCCTCGGCATTCATCTATACGGTCCTGAGTTATCCCTGCATAAGTTCAAATATAAACAAAGGCAGAATAAGAACAAAACACACATTATCGTTATTAAAAATCAGATTTTTATATTAAGTTATAAAGCTGAGGCAAGGGAAGACACTATGTTAAGCATCTGTATTCTTCTTGAAAATGCAACAGTGTTTCACAGATAAGAAAACTATGTAAAATATCTTATTTTTCATAACTACAACTTTGTGACTTTAGTTTTTCATATGGCTGAATTTACTGACCCTGTTCAGCCATAACCATCTCCAGCAGCTCAAGGGTGGCCTCGTCCTCACAGAGGTCATAGGGCATGTTGCCATCAGCGTTGACTGCCAGCAGGTCAGCTCCACTAGAAGCATGCATACACAGACACACAAATGCAAGCCCATGTATGTGCTAATATGCAAAGGAAACTGCAACAGAGTACGAGTGACACTCCTTGGTGAGCTCAGCCGGTCAGGAATATTACTGCATTTGCAAAGTGTGTTTAACGTCAGGCTGCTGCCAGATTTGTTTATGTAAACTACATAGTCTTGGCAGCCTTTAGATGAGGAATAAATTGAAATTATGGTAAAACTCACGCCTGAATCAGGAGCTGCACCAGTCCTGTGTGTCCACAGGTGGCAGCAGCGTGCAGCGGCGTCCACAGCTCACTGTCACAGGCATTCACACATGCACCAGCATCCAGCAGGCACTGCACTATCTCCACAAAGTCATCAATACAGCACTGAAAAGACATAGGTGATGAGGACGTACTTGAAATTAATAAACATATGCATGCAAAAAAAAAAAAAAAAGAAGTACCGATAGCATCCAGAAAAGCCACAAACAAACATAATAACAGTGGGGTTAACAAATAAAACAGTACGGGCAAACAGTAATCAAAAAGAAGAATTCACCCATGCATGAGCTTCATTGGACGCTAATACACTGAATGTCCTGGCAGGAAAAAAAATGTGCATGCACGGTCCAGCTCTCTGCTGTGTAAACACATGTTTTCCAGGGGAAAGAGCAGAGTCAACTACTTCTAGAAAGAGCTCCTCTATGAATGCAAATACTTTTCACAAGTTTATGGTGGTATGAGTAAGTGTTACCTTATAAAGTGAAATTAAAAGAACACATGAGAGCACAGAAAAGAAGAGATGAAGTGAGCTTTAAAGTGATAAAGTCCTAGATTTGTCTGTTTCGAGACTTGAAAAGACGAGACGTGAGCCCTGTTATGGTTCGTTCTTGGTCTGACTGCAATGGAATGCAAGCCAAAGTAAGCTGGCATATTGGCCTTCTGACTAAAATAGTGGGAATGAATCAGTGTGCTCATGTAAACTAACTTGTGATAAGTTAAGAGTTAGACAAAATAAAGGCAAACAGTCATTAGTGAGCTTAATGTTGGGACGCACACAACATAAAATACACATAAAGGCTGCACAAAGGGTGACCTGCCTTGTTAAGGACAGTCACGACCTGTAGTATAAACCTGTGCAGGTGACCTCATACCAAACAGTAAGGCTGGGAGTGGACGAACTGACAAATATGCAGGAGTGGGATCTTGTACATGTAAGTCAACAGACATTAAGGCAGCTTAAATATGATGCAGTGTGCAATTCACATGTGGGATTCTGATACAACAACCTCATATGCTTCTGAATATGAACCTGTTGCTAGATCATTTTCAGATGCAGGAAACTGAGAATGCTTTCTGGATAATTAATCCCACATGACGATTTTGTAGGTGATGAGAGAGCAGATTAATCTAATAGAACCATGAAGAGTACATATGGAGAGCGGGGACAAAGGAATCCAGAGTTTAACTTCTCAGTGTGTTTTGTTTACCTGATGTAAGGCTGTCAGTCCATCCTCATTGAACAAATCTGGGCTGACGCCGCTGTTAAGCAGCTCCCTCACTAAAAGAAACACACACAGCATTATGACTGCACCTGGGTAGAGTCCTTTCCACATAAATGTAATAACGCTTGGCACCTGTTGTATCTGCTCACCCTAACTAGATACCAGTTTTGAGTGGGTATGTGTGTACAGGTTAGCAATGAAGTATGATTTGCTGCTATAATTAGACTTGATCTGGTGGTAGACAATAAGACTATTGACAACAAAATACCAAGGCTGTTACAATTAACATGTGACGTATCCAGTGTGAATTATGCATGAATCACTTCTGGAAAGGCCGATGAGTGAGGTTGAGAAAGCTCCGGCTCGGTGTTTGGTTTGATGCTCTGAAATCTTCCTATATTGGATTCCACCAAATATTTGTACTTCAGCGATTTGCTAATGATGGATTTTTGGGCGGGACATTACAGTGTTATTGTGTGTGTTTCAACTGTACACAGGTCTCTGCTTACCTTCGTGCAGGTCATTGCGTGCAGCTGCATCTAGCAGGGTTATGGCATTGGGGAATTTCACTTTGGATGTACGTGGCTTTTTCTTATCTGCCTTAGCCCTTGATCCTCGCGCCGCATCCTTTTCCATCTGCGCCCAAGCCTTCAACTGTTGCGCCCGCCGCTTCTGGGCGTGCTTCAGGCGTTCAGTGGCGCTCAGACGGCCGACCGTGGCCATCTCAGCCACCAGCTCACCGTGATCTGCTGCCATGCCACCAAACCCCTGTGACCTGTTACAGGGGCTTAATTTATTTAATCCTATTTCTCGTAGTACAGAATTTTCGATCCAAAATTAAGGCTTCCGAATTCTCACACGCCTCTTTTTGTGTCTTATAAAAGGCCGTCCTGTCAGGCCAAATAGGCCTATGTGACAGCCTGTATGACACTTACAGAGGTCAGCAGTTTGCACGAAAAAACCCTGTAAAATATATGTCAAAAAACAAAATGTTTATGCAAACTGGAGAAAAAAAGTCCAAAATATGATGATATTTTGTATCTAACCAATGTATATTATGATATTAGGTGATAGATAATGCCATGACTTGTAGCAATGTCTCTTTCCCATTTTTCAGATTGAAATTCTTATCTTGCCCAAGACAAAATGTGAGAGCTAAGTGTCCGAAATCCAACCATCCAAGCTGTGGTCTGGAACCATCTACCAGTCCTCCCATCCATGACATGTGTGGTAACCTGAACAACGATCCACTGGTAGAAAAACTCGGATAGAAAATCAGAAAACAGCCAGAGGAGTAAAGTCAAATCACACTCCAGGTTTGAGGTTCCATCCCAGCTTCTAGTCCACGGTGGCAGTGGATACCTCCAAGACTTAGAGGAACAAGTCTATGAGAATCCATACTGATGTATACAGGACAGATGACAACAGTAGTAAATGATCAATTCCAGAGGAGCAACAAGATGGGGCATTAACAGGATCCAAACAAGGCCTATTCCAGTTATCGGTGAGTGACAGCATTCAGATATCCACTGGTGGTGATTGGAGGCTTTCCAAAGTCAACTTCCTGTTTTGTGTACAAACTGGTCTTCAAAGGGAGAAAGTTGTGCTTAACGGTTTTGTCTCCTGTCTGCAACTGTAGGTAGAGACAGACAGACAGAAAGAGAGAGAGAGAGAGAGAAACAAGGCAGGAGGAGAAACTGTGAGTGCTGTGTTACAGTGTAATGTGCACACACTACTCTCTTAATCCTGTTATCTTTAACCCCTGAGCTCCTTCCCCCTACTCCCTCCTCTCCCACTCCTCTTCCAAGGAAATCTGAGACGCTGGGACGCTTTTCATTAATGATTGACACACACTGCGGCTCGACACACACTTTTGATGCTGGCGATATGCAGGTAGACTGAGAAAGTGATGTTGTGGAAGTAGTTACATAGCTGATATGTGACAGGTTTCAGTGCAAGTGCTAACCCTGGCAACCTCGGTCAGAGGATTGGTCTCATTAGCTTTCGTTAACTTCCCAGGTGAGTTGGGTGGCTCTCACACACCCGGCTCTTTCCAGGCTACTCATTTATTATTTAGGCCTGGGCCTGTGAGCGCTGAGAGGAAGGTCAACTAGAGGCACTCAGTGAGATAGAGAGTGACTGACAAGACAGTAGGCCACAAACACCGCAACATGCAGCCGGCTGCCTGAAAAGGTGGGCGGTGGGCTGAACACAACACCCCATAAGTCAACTGATTAGACAGGAATATGATAATTAGCTGAATGTTTGTACGTCACTCCATTTTAATGAGATCTTTTTAAGTAACAGGTTAAAACTTGTCTGTTTTAGGAACTAACCCTTGAATTTTCCAAAAGAATGTCTGAAAACTCTAAGATATTGAAGGCAGGCTTGACTTCCGATAAGCCTAATTCCTCTATTTGGAGATACGTGTTACTCATTGGGTTCTTCGTCACACGTTCTTACTATTTTTAAGATACACGACTTGTCACCCTTTGTCACAAGCTACAATGTAAGGATTTCCTTAAATTGGTGCAGTAGTTTAACACTTCCCCACAGACTACCAGGCCTCAACAAGCATAGTTAACACAAACAACGCAAACATGAACACCTGAACTTGGAATGCACTGAGAATGAATGAATTTTAGTTCGTTTATAACTTCAGTGATCCACGAGGTGACTTTCTGTACCCGGTCTTCCTCTCACGGGAAAAAGATATGGCATCCAAAGTCCATGTTCATTTCAAAAGGTCGACAGGAAACAATCTCGTTAAAGGAACAACTGGGGCGAGGTCATAGCGCCTGAAGAATGACGTGTTTGCTGAGAGTTAACAAATGGAAGGAAAAAAAAAAGTTTTGCGGTATTTTAAAGGGGATTTGAAGGGTAAAAGGATTTGAGAAATCACTGCAGGAGCACAGGTGCTACTAACAAACAGAGAATTTATAAGATCAGTAGAACAAAGTACTCAGATTAAACCATTTTTTAACCACTGTACATTTAAGGAAGCTATATTTTGCGCTTTTACTTTGTAATTGCTCCTGACAGACTTTATTATCAAAAGACACTTTCCCATGTTCAATATAGTGGTCAGACATAAAACAAACAAACAAAAAAAAACCAGATTGGGCCATTCTGTTTAGGGGCCAAAAAATTCCTAAAATTACCACACGTAACATACATGCATACATACATTGTACATGTACTTTCAGTTTTAATTTAACATTGTAGATCCTAGAGGTAGGAATTTTAAGCATAAGTGCTCTAATGCCTTACACAGATTTGTAATATTACACTTCATTGTTAATGTTTTCTAGAGGAACTGGACATTCTACAATGAATCTGATAATAACAATAAAACTAGTTCACGGTTTTCAGAGCCACCCAGAACACACTGTCTCATCTGATAGCACTGGACCTTTTACTCTGCACATTACTGGATGATGATGTGTTATCATAGTACACTAGAAATGTTAAAGTGATTAAATGACTTTTCAAGGATGGCTTACTGACATTTATTTGATATAGAAAAAAAAAAACACTAAAAACTTGTTCTTAATAAGAATTCATGTCAATATATGCCTAAGCCTTAATCTAAATGTTATCAAATAAACACTCCTTCTAGCTGTCATTTAATTCACTGGAAGAACAGACTAATACTGACAACAACTTAAATATGGCAACACAACGTGATGATGATTTAGCTACGGTAGATTACACCTGTTGCCTGTGTAATGTTTGTACATTAGACTAGCTCTTAACTTTGCAGGATGTGGGTATACATTTAATGGGTCATTGCTTAGGTAATAGCAGTGGCTCATGCATTCACATGCATCAAACATCCTTATTTTCTCAGTTATAATATAATTTACATGTTTAAGCCCATACATTTTACACACACAAGGGACAGGAGAGTGTTTCCTGATTAACCGTCTTGGCAACGGGAGTCAGATACGTAAAATCTCAGCCAAAGCCAATTAGTGGACGGTATTGGGGAAATGGGGCAATGTTTACTCCTGAATCAAGGCACAAAGACACCAAGAATACCTGGTTCTTCATTTCTTCAAAATCCTACAAGAGAATATCACTGAAAGTCTGCTGACACTGCAGTGAAGAAGTTCAATCAGCCAAGGAGGGAGCGTTTGTGGTTTGACTGATTACACTAGCATCCTTTCTAGACATTACCTTACAAGTAAAACTCACTTAATCTCACAATACAAGTACCCTTTCAATGTGTTGTTTGCCTCTAGACAAGTCATATGTGTGTGTTTCTGCACATACCCACTTTATGTAGGACACTTGGTCCCTATGTAAGACAGCCATCACTCCCTGCCTGTGTAAACCAATACTGAACACAAGTGTTTGTATCATTCCCCGAAAGTCAAAGAGTGCCATGTGTCCCTTTTTAATCTTACTTTCTCTAAACTATAGCCTTTCACTTCAGCTTGGACTGACCTGGTACACACACGATATGTACAAATGCATTGATAATACTGGAGCTGCTTCTGGTTAAAGTAGCACTGAATCATCAATGGAGAAAAACACATTTAATATTCTATTTTCTCCTCTGATGAATTAAGTTCCTATATTTGTGATGACGCTACAACAGCCTTGTGACTGAGACTCAGAGAGGGGAAAAGAAGACATGAGATGATTTATTCCATGTAAACCCTACTAGCAGCACAGTAAAGACCACTGAAAAATCCGATTGAATATTTAGTGTGTTTAGAAAAATGTCACTGCATCAATCTAACATTTGTAGACTTTTTCCACCTAATGACCTAACAGGAAGGGCTGTCTACAGCTGCTACGGCACATAAACTCTCTCATTCAACCGCTGGAATGAATAGACTACTATGAATAAAACACACCTACACTGTAGCTCATACATTCATCAAAAGGGCGGTACCTAAATGAATCAGCTGTGCAGGAACACAACAGAAAACACATCTCCTGCTCAGCCTTAAATCTGGCTACGCTGCAAAACAGCACTACCATCACACAGCTGTTTTGCATGTCCAACATCCTGGTGGGACATTTTTGTTGTGACCTTCTGGACCACCTCACTCATTCAAACCAACAACGCTGAGTCAATTCAGCTTGATGATTCGGGAATGATCCCGTTTGTTATCTGTACTGATGCCAAGTGACCTAATCTGCCTGTAAACTACTGTAAAACGTTGGTTTAAGCCTCTGTGACAGAAATGGCAACAGAATGATTAAGATTACAAGAGAGGCAAAGGGGGGAGAATAGGCTTGTGAATAGGCAGAATAAGTCGTATCATGTGTATAGGTTTGAGCAGCTCCTTATAATCACTCAGCAATCTCAGTAATGCCACCCAGTCGCAAGAGGAAGGAGAACACAAGAAGCTGTGAGAAAAGAATAGCACGTGTGGCACAAATATAGAGGTATAAACAGACATAGACTTACTGCTTTATCTGGAGAACAGGATACGGAATGACAGGGCAGGAGGATGTGGAGGCAAGAATGCAAAGGAGATAGAGAACTTGAGGAGGAGGAAGGATGGGGAGGAGACAGAAAGACTACTATTACTCCTCTGAGTGCTCCTAAACAGGAAGTGAGGACATATATGGTGCTGGATTGTATGTATTTGACATCCTCTTGCAGAATTTCTCACATCTTAAAATACAGACATGGTGGCAGAAATGTCTCACTTTACCCAGCTCATCGAGAAAAGACCAATAGAAACAAATGGAAACAGAAATCCTAACAAGAGGGATACAACAGGGACCAGACTGAGGGGAATACATGGTGATCTTACTGAGGCATTTGAGCCGTTGGAATTATCTGATCACAAAGGAAAAACTATAATAGGATTATGAAGCCATATTCTGTAATACCTGCCTCTGGTTACAGATTAGGTTAATGTCTTTGTCCTTCAACTGTATATAATTACCTAATGAGATTACTTATTGTTTCTGCAACTGAGGATGTCTTCACTGCATGTAAATTCTGTCAGTGTGAGGTCAAATGTAAGCTATTTATATCTCCTTTCCAGATCTGATATCAACACCACGCCAGAAAACCTATAGACTCAAATCACAAGATGTATTATCCTTGTCTACACCGTGGCAAATATTTGACATTCATACCAAGGAGCTGCCTTTGTAGACGTACTTTAACCAAACATAGTAATAGTCTGCTTGTGAACAGTGCTTCCAAGTGTAGTCCGACAGGCATAAAATGGAGGTATATTTAGGTGTCACATCAAATACAGTGATCTACCATGTATATGAAGGAAATCATTGCATTTTCTCCTTTAGAAGGACTTAACATCATCAGATTTACAAAGGACGGTGGTATGCAAACATGATGTGCTTTAATAATGCCAGTAGAATCACAGAAATGAATATATACTAGCCTGTCATGTTTATGCCACATTGTTTCCACACCTACAGTAAAACATCAGAGCTATTACTGTATTGTGATCTTCAGTCTGCATTATAAAAATGCCTTATAGATCTATATACCACTGATGATAATGACAGGACTTTGTACTTGTTATCACCATTTACAGTGTCATATATTAATCACGTTAAAAGGTAAAACTTTAGATTCACCCCCTTGCTTTTCACTTAATCTGGTGAAGCTGTTCTAAATGATCAGAACATTAGGATAAATGTGGATGCTTTCATCCCGTGTTGTTTGATCGATTACCTGTGGGTAGCGGATTAGCTAACCTAGCGGTCCACGACAGGTGGCTAGTCTGACAGGTAACCAACGGGAAGTAACGCCTTTCAAGGCGCTACCTGGCTTCGTTATCACCACCCGAATACAAATAAAAGTACCACCTAAAACTCTATACTAAACACACACTTTTAACTCTAACGGTAAAAATACTGAAACACCTGTTGAGCGGTGCTAACCTCGTCACCGATGCTAATCTAGCCTCAGGTTAGCTTGCTTTCGGCTACGCGACACCGGTGTTGAGTTGAATTAACTAAACGTTGCGTCGCTCCAAAGAAAACTTAATTTAACTAAAACAAGTACATTTAACCCCGGCAATACTACCAATGCTGACATATCACTACAAGAATTAAAGTGTCGGCACCGTACCTGTTGAGCGGGCTTGTCTGCAGGAGCTCCTGGACAGGTCCGACGCTGTGAAACTGAATCAGCTGCTGTCCGCGGCTCCAGCTCCAGCCAGACCTCAGGGAAATGCTTCACCATAACAACCGGACCTGCGCCCTCCTCCGCCGGCCTGCGTCCTCCACCAGGGGGCGCCAGTCTGCGGTGCATGTGGAGGGTGGTCACACAGTGTCCAAATGAAGTGCATTTCAGTTAGGAGTTAAACCTGTAAATAAATAAGCTCTAGATGTGCATTTTTATGTATTTACTTTATTTGGTAGTTTATTTGGTAGGTAAAGTGTACATTAATGAACATATTTATTCTGATTTTGATTTCTATGTTCAAAATATATTAATCCCAGAGGAAATTGTGTGGTTACATGACTCTGTGCAAGTATGAGAAAAAGTAACAGGGAAAAAATTACCAATACTACAAATATATACACATATATACATAGCTCTAAATGTGTATACTTGTATATCACAATATAACAACAACAAACTCTTTAGAACAAGCAATGTGTACAGTATATACTGGACACATATTATCAAGTGAACAATACAGACAATAAAGAAAGTAATGACAAGAACAATATTGTTGTAGTTATTTATTTATTATTACTATATTTTGTCTTCTTTTTTCTCTTCCTGGTGGAATGGTAATTGTTTTACTTGCAGCTTAGAGTAATGTCAGGAGGTTGAAATGTTGCAATATATGATTTAGGGAAAAGGGGATGAGATTAAATAATCTATTGATAATTTGCTTCAGACATTTACTTTGTTAGTGGTTGTATTGTGATTTTTATATGTCCAAGAAAAAAAAACATTCATTCACTGAACAACATCAGATGTAAATGTTCTGGAAAATGCTAATTTGCATCTGTAGTCGCTAGGCAGGAAACAAAAACACCACAATTAAAACATAAAAATTGAACAATCACAAAAGGAACATCAGAAAGTACAACACATTAAAATATAACACATTAAAACACTCATAAAAAGTTAAAAATGCTCACCAGACTGGTTGCTTTTAGCCACTGTTTGAGTTGAGTTTTGAAGGTGGGATAGGTGGAATATTCTATTACTGTGATCAGAAGTTTATTTTGTCCAAAAGTGGTTCTTCTGTGTGGGACCTCACAGTCCCCTGTTCTTGATTTGCCATGTGTTTGTTGCATTAGAGGTTTGTTGCATTAGAGGGGGGTGGGGGGTGGGTTTCTTTACCCTTAGAGTAAATCTACGGAGTAAATTGAATCGAGTTACTTCACACATATTCTGCAATCTAGGGTAAAAACTAGTATATATTATTACGTATAATGGAAAATAAGTGTATCCTGAATGATGGATGAAAAAAGGTCACAGCATAACATTGTTGCACACAGTTTTTACAGTCAAAATAAGAAAATAGAACACTCATCTTACAGAAACAAGAATGTGTGACATGTGCAAAAGTACCCATAGCCTTGTATTTGCATACTGCACATGTGCAAGTCACAGGATTAATGCCAGTTAAAAATATAGGAATGTACCACACACTTCTGACAATAAACTTCTAGGGTGTGTTTGTCTATTCACTTGACAATTCAATCACCACAGGTCTGAACATGTGCTTCTTTAATGCTCCCACATTTCAATATGAATTCCAGTAAGTCAACAAACAAGAGGATGATCTTTTAAGTACACCTGTTTTGTCTGACCGGTTGCTGGATGCTTAATCCAAAGGAAGCTCCCTGCAGCTTCTGAATCAGCTGCTAATACCCAGAAACAGATACACCATGATGACCCTGTGATCAGCTGACCCCTGCAGTGACCCCGACACAGTAGCGATACTCCGCAGGGAAACAGTTTGAGAGCAACGGCCACTGTCAACATCCCTGGTTTTCAGGAGAATATATACAGTAAGACAGCACAGAAAATGCAGAATTACTTAGTTATGAAATACTTGGAGGGCAAAGAAAACATACTGGCAGACTGAAAGAAGAAGTTTTGTAGCTCGATTTATGAGGTTATGATCATGGTGAGTGTCATATGTGAGACTGTCCAATAACAATGTCACTTATCACTGCACTTCTATTAAGCATACTCTGACTTTTTGCAAAGATATAAAGTTACAGAGCAATCACTAGTACATCCATACAAAAATAAGGATGTTAAGACATTTAACAATTGAATAAATAACTCTATAGCAGTTTAATTAGAACCTCCTGCAGCCATATAATAAGACCACAATAGTTCTCTCACTTTCTCCGACCTTTTTTCACACAGAGGGGCTAAAACTGTATTCAACCCTCTCCGCTGAGTATCAGGATGCGTCCCAGGACAGCTTAGGGAGGATTTGTTCAAACACAATCAGTCTATGTGAACAGCCTTGTCTTAGATGCTATTCTTTTCATACGGTCCCCCATTCTTCTCATGCATAGCTCGCTAATCCAGGCAAAAGCTATTACCCAGCACTCCAGCAGACAGGAAGTGATAGCTTGTCATTTTATATTTAAATTAGTGTTTTTACACAGGGCACCGACGTGAGAGGGCATGTAAATAGGTGCTAAATATTGTGTATAATTGCTGACTGGTTTGTCTGTACATGTATTAGTCATGTTCCAGTTCACAGAGTGGAATTCAACTGCATTAAATACACTACAATGCAAGATTTCAAGAGAATCTCCATGTTTACTTTAGGAAATGTAAAGCCCCTCACTGGGTTTTTGGTGAAACCACTAGAGGGGGACACACCTCCTGTCTCTGCAGAAGCATGTGGATAGAGAAGAAATGCACAGACGCAGATTGCAGCAGGTGAAGGGAGTTAGACAAGGCAATGGATCTGAAACACAAATATCACAAAAACTACAAACTTATATGGTAAGTTCATCATGTGGAGATACTTATGGAAACCCTGACACTGAATATGTGCAGTTACTTTATGAACAAACTGAGGTGGCTGATTCTAATTGTTAATTGGAGATAATTAGACTTTGTATTGTGAATCAGGTGAGCACATCTCACATCTATGTATGTTAAGATACATTAATGTTATATATAATTGTGGCTTAGATAACATCAAACTTAAAGACAAGCCCAGAGTTTTAAGATGTACAGTAACGATTAGACAATTAACACAATGTGGAAAACGGGTCTACGTGTTATTTAGTGTTTATTCTTTGTGTTGGCACATGGCGATGGCACAATAATCGTGCGTCTTTTATCTTATCTGATGATATAACATGTCCATTAGTGTGCTAAAAGGGCCCAATAAAGCAAACTCTTGCTCACAGTTTGGGTATGTACTGTGTGACACGGCATAAATAGGTGGGATTTGTTGATTCTTATGTAGTTTTGTTTGTGAGATACCTGGTGGTCGCCTCCAAACCTGCATGAAAACACGATATGTGGTTCAAGGTGTGAATGCCCGACCCACCTACGACACTTAACAGCTTGTAAGCGCCACAAAACCCTCAAATGGTGTTGAATAGCCCATGTATTTCCTCACATGCAAAGCAGCTTCTTTTTTTTGTTGGAAGAACAGGCTCCAGTTTGCCAATGGGGTTTCTGCTAATCCAACTTGTTTTCACTGTCTTGCTGGGAATCAAGAGTTTGCACATTAGCACTACGTTAAGTTGGACAAAAGACGTGCATTCCCGAAACTTAGTCTTTCAGCGTGAATGTGATTCTGCATAGTCCGGTGGAGACCCCACTGTGCGTAAAACACCCAACTGCTGTGCGCTTTCGCCACAGAAATACGTCCAAATACTTTTCTTATTTATCTTCTTCTGACAAATTATAAAATACACTCAAATCGGAGTCCACATAGATATTATTATATTACTACTACGTGTGACAGGAGTAGATAGATATACAGTAAGTCAAATAAAACATAAGTCGTCAGTCAGTGAATCCTATTAAACATATTTGTCGCATTACCTACTACTTTAATCTGTCATTCTTTTGTATATTAGCCACCCCATATGTATATCCCTCACCAAATATTGTTGATTGAATGCAACGTTTAATCTTAACTTCTTTCTTCTACCCATCCCCCCTGGTTTTGGTTTCTTTTAATTTCAGTATCCAGGTATCACACTCTTGAAGAAAGTCATTCAGTATCATTTAGTGTAAATGTAATGTAATGGGTTTCATACTATGGGATAAGAAGTTGTTCAGAAACTGTCTGATTGTTGTGCTCGTCATAGGCGCATTTTACAGTCATGCGTAAAACTTCTAAATCCTCTTTCCAAACTAAATTCTGAACCAGTACTTTGTATTAGTGTCGTGTTGATATTATCATAAGGGTTATTTACAGGTTTACT
>JAPQRQ010000014.1:20947734-20965154 GCA_037367365.1 Apogon talboti | reverse complement strand
GCACACAGACCCTCCCAACCCCCCGGGGCGATCACTCATTCTGCTCTCAGATAACGCGTCATTCTCTCCTCGATTACGCAGCAGGATTTACATGAAACTGTTAATTGTTTGCTCTTCAAATAGAGTCAGCCTGGAGCCAGCAGTCTGCCAGAAGTTAAGGACCGACGCTGTGGCATCCCTCCCCCTATTCGTCCTCCTGTCCGACCGTGCGGGTCGATCTTCCCCCTGACTGATCAACATGACAAAGCACTGGCCGGAGCAGAGCCTCTTGGCACCACCCGCTCTCTCCCACCTTGGAGAACATCCCGACCATCAACTTGACTTCCATAGAAATGCGCAGCAGAGTTTTCCAAGCGACGATTTAACCCGAAGCTCTGCGGCCCAACACTGGTCATCTTACCCGGCTCAGGTGGATCCCCAGCAACCGACGCGCTTGGAGAATCCCGGAGCGCGCCACGAACACCCTACCACCTTTACGGGTTTAATGGATACCATACCACCCGACTCATCATACACCGAAAATGCTCACTTCAAACAGGACACTATCTCACGGGACTCATGGAGCAGCGACCGGGAGAAGAGTAGCAAAAGCGGGGGGAAGAAAAAGAACTATCAGAGATACCCGAAGCCACCATACTCATACCTCGCTATGATTGCCATGGTTATCCAAAGGTCACCAGAGAAGAAACTTACATTATCCGAGGTAAATATGACACTATTTCACAAGTTTGAATGAGTGTACAATGTTATAAGAAAAGTCGGTTTGGATGGCACACGGAGTGTTTTACGCACAGCTTCTGAGCTTCAATCTCTCCAGTGTTTAATTGAACTAAATCCCCGGCGGAATGTGGTAATGTGCACTATACTAATTCCAGAAAAGTAAGAAGGGTCAAAGGGTTCATTTTATTTTCAATTAAATAACCGGCGCGTATTTTACATTCAGTCAGTAAAGTGACACAAAACAGGACCCTGCTGGTGACACTTGACTACCATCAGTGTGGTGGTTTGTTTTGATAAGGCTGGACTGTAGTGAAACCAGAAACTGATCTGTATCAGTAAAGAGATAAGATATACAGTATGTGGTTTAAGTAAAAAAAAAAAAAAGTTAATATTTTAATCTTTGTAAGTAGAAATGTGAAGAATTGTAAATTAATGCTTTTACATTCTACATGTCCATGCAGATTTAAAATGGACAGACTTTTACATACTTGGCTGTATACATGGTCAGAGTGACTTCTCAGGCAAATTTTAATCTACAACACATCTGTCACGGCACTGCCATGCACTTTAAATAGAAAGATTTATGTCTTCATCACTGAAAAGTCACGCTGATTTGTTTCTTGCTTTTAGATCCTGAAGGAGATCAGCACTCTCTTCCCATTCTTCAAGGGAAACTACAAAGGATGGCGGGACTCTGTGCGACACAACCTCTCCTCTTATGACTGCTTTGTCAAGGTTTGAAACTATCTAACCAATAGCTGTTTTGTGAGCTTTGTAAAGGTTTTATAAAATACAGTATGAGCTCAGTTGATGATTCCGTTGCATTGTTGGGAATAGATACATATGATTAAAGTTTTCCTCATGTTACAGTTCTTGTAAAAATCCTATTTCAAGCCTTTTCCCCAGTGATTTACGGTGAAACCAGGTCAGTCGTGCTTGAGTTGGTTGTCAGGCCAAACACTGAGCTCCCTGTCCATCCTCCTTCAACCTGCAGGTCCTGAAGGACCCCAGTAAACCCCAGGGCAAAGGCAACTTCTGGGCTGTGGAGCTGAGTCGTATCCCTCTGGAGCTCCTCAAGAGGCAGAACACGGCCGTGTCACGTCAGGATGAGACCATCTTTGCCCAGGATCTGGCCCCGTACATCCTGCAGGGACACAAGCCGCAGTCTGAGCCGACCTCTGACCCTGTGACCTCACTTCCTCCTATGCGCTCCAGAAACCTCTCCCCGCCTCAGGAGGACTTGTTCCGACCCAAGCTGGACTCATCCTTCGCCATCGACTCCTTGCTACACAGCCTGAGGCCGTCTAGCGGCTCTGGGGCCGTAGACGTGACCTCCAGGGACTGTTGGGGTGAGGTGGAGCGACCTCGACCCTCGCCGTCCCGACCTCGCTTCGCCTCCTCTGCTCGCAGTGCCTCTGCCAGCTCTGTGAGCCCGGCCTCCACCTCCACCTCCTCCGATGACGAGTGGAAAGGTGTGTCTCTGTCTGGGAAACGTGCTCCTCCTGACGGTGAGGCTGAATCAGACGGCTTTGAGGACTTCAGATCGCCGCTGCACAAATCAGCCCGAAGAGAACCTGTCCCGCCGCCGTGGGAGCTGCCTACCTCCTACACCAAATACGCTCCGCCAAACACCGTTGCTCCACCCAGCATGCGTTTCAGTGGCAACCCTCTGATGCCGCTGCATGGCGGGCTTCCTCTTTACGGGTACGGGAGCTCTCCTGTAGCTCCAGGCCACTTTTTAGGCCACACCTATTGGCCCATCCTCCCCAGCGGACGAGTGTCTGTCCAAGCTCCTCCGCTGATTATGGACTTGGACAACATGTTGCAATCTGTGCCTCCAAATAAGAGTGTGTTTGATGTGCTGGTGCAAACCAATCAGAACTCCCACTCTCATCATCAACCACCCAGCCATTACGGGTTACAAAATGGGCCTCCTCTGAACAGATATCCTCAATACTAACAGACTCTGAACTAGTGTCTCCATTAGAACTGGTAGGATGCTCCCCTTCCATTCATGGGATCAGAGTATAGACCACAGGTGTCAAACATGTGGCCCGGGGGCCAAAACTGGCCCGCCAAAGGGTCCAATCCGGCCCGTGGGCTGAATTTGTGAAATGCAAAAATTACACTGAAGATATTAACAATCAAGGATGTTAAAATCATTTTACGTCAATTCAATCTAAAGACCATTAAAATACTATCATAATAACCTATAAATAGTGAAAACCGCAAATTTTCCTCTTAGTTTTAGTGTAAAAAAAGTAAACTTACACCAAAATGTTTACATTTACAGACTAGCCTTTTACAAAAAATGTGAATAATCTGAAATGTCTTAAGAGAAGTATGTGGAATTTTAACAATGTTCTGCCTATTACTGAATGTTTTCTATATTTGTAGATCCTGCATGTATAAATGATAAACTAAGGCGTAATATTGTTAACATTGCACTTATTTTTCTTAAGAATTTTCAGGTTCATATTTGTTCATGTTATGTTCAGGTACAGATTGTAGATGTAAATATTTTCATGACAGAATTGAACTTTTTTCACTTTGAAAACAGAGAAAACTTTGGAGTTGACATTATTTATAAGTTCTTATCCTATTATTTCTATTATTTTACCAGTCCGGCCCACTTTATATCATATTAGGCTGTATGTGGCCCCTGAACTAAAATGAGTTTGACACTCCTGGTATAGACCATAAAGGAAATACCTGCTGAACAGAAGGTGCTTATTGAACGAGATGCCCTTAGTGCATTTAAAGAAATCCACACTGAACAATTACACAACAAATACCTACCTCCATCTTTTAAAAACAAAGCATGTATTACCACAGGCTCTTTGCACTGGCAGTTTTACTTGCACTGTTTTTTGTTTTTTTTTGGTCATAATTTGACGACTTCCATGAATTACTTTTTGAATGTCATCTGCCGGTGGAGCCTATTAAACGTGTTTGATTTAAGCTACAATTTTTATTAATGTGAAAACCACGCACAGTGATGGGAACGTTTATAGATGAGTTGTACATAAACGTAGCAAACAGAGCCTTTGAGAAATGTATTCAGATGATTCGATAAGCCGTACTGACGTTACTTTGACAATTGTAGGACACTTTATTGCGGTCGTACTTGTGGTGTTTACAAATCCAACATAAAACATGCATTTCTCTCAGCGAATTGTTTTTCATGTCTTAAAGTCTGGACTGAATAACAAAGAATTTTTTTCAGATGCATTCTAAGCTGTAGACAATCTGTGAAAAAGCTACATACTCAAAATAATTAACTGGTTTACAACTGCGACAACTTGATCTACCTCAAGGTTTTACTGTGAATGTTTCCTCTGGACTTTGCACTGCTGGTTATTTGCACTATTTTAATGTCCTTATGTTTTCTAACAGATGTAGTTCTACCTCAGAAGGTTAATATCGTCAGATTTTTTTTTTCTTCTATTGCCTCATTTTTTTTTTCCTATAAAAAGTGCTGAACTGAAATGTTAATCAAAACAAGGTTCTGAACAGGGTATGTAATAAAATGCTGTTTGTTTTCAATGTGCTGCTCAGCGTCTTGCTGTATATTGTAATATAAAAACTGAAACCACACTGTTTTTGTAAACGTGCATTTGTACATACAAGGTTATTGGACTTGGTTCTAGTTTTAAGTCAGTTCTGTATAATTCAGATAGTTTCCATGTTGATAGAAATCTAAATAGGTATCACTGTAGCTTCAGGACTAAACAAGCGGTGATATTTACAAACTGGCTCTATCTAATGTGATTATTTTTCATAAGTCAATCAATATGGGAAATTATCAAGAGGAAAACCTAATTTCTTTGCAGTACAGATGCCAAGTATTACCTTAAATGCAAAATTTCTGTAGTTGTCTTTTTTTTTTTCTTACCATTTCCTATACTGAGACTTCTTTATGTTGAGTGACTTACATGGTCATATAGAGTGACATGCTGTATTTACACTATTAACAAATCATTCTCTGCTTTTGACTTTTTGTTTCCTGTCTTGTCCGTTGATAAAGGTCAGTATAACTATAGTATATGACCAGAAATAGGCTATTTAGTTGCTTATTTGACTTAATTTTGGATGCTCAATGGGGGTGGATCTCAAATGACAAAGAAATAGTGATCCATAAATAACAAGACTATCTTTGATCCACAGTCCATAGCTGCTTTTGAGATCCCACCACACACACACACACACACACACACATAAACACACACCCAACTGATTTACATCAACTATCCAGCAGCCGTCAGCCTCCTGCTGCTTCTATTGCATATCTCTTTATCAGCTGCCTACGCATGCCTGCACTCCCTCACCATCCTTCCTCTTCTCCCGGATCACTCCTGACCCTCTGATGGGAGGAGGGGACAACACTTTTTTTTTTTTTTTTTTACAGCGACATTTCCCCCTCCCCCAAACACATGCAAACAACCATTCCAGGATGAATCTCAACTCTCTCTCACTAATGATTTTATAGTGTTGACTGCCGGTCAGGCCGTGTACTGACGGGTGTGTCTTAACGGACCAAAAATCATGCACAATTGTATATAATACGCCAAGAATTCCCAAAGACGTCACATTTTGTCACTTCCGCTCACTTTCAGTCAGCGTTGATGAGAAGATTGAGCAACCCAATGTATCACCAAACTTTTTATTTTTACAACACTTTGTCAGTTCTTTCACGTTTCAGTCTGCGTTAACTGTAAGCACACAAAACTGGAACAAAGTCAGTGAAATTTTAATAAGAGATCAGTTGTGAAAATAGCTAATGTCTACAGTACAAACCACATCTTCATGTTGTTCTGATTTTATCTTGTACAGTTAGTCTGGAATCATTGGAATGAGGCTGTAAAACGAGTACTTCAGTCAAGTCACTGAAATTGTAATATCAAAACTGTCCACGGTTAATCAAAAATTTCAACCACTGATGCGATTCCTGTACGGTGAAGATACAGACACTGTAGGAATATTAATATTGAAAATATTTGACCGTCAACAGTTCAGTATTTGTCACAGTTTAGACGATAAAAATGATCTGATTTCAAACAACCTGTCCATCTTTGACACTGAGCCTCAACACTTAACTCCATCCTTTTCAACTCAGCTTGACTTTCCTGTAATTTGCCCCACCTCTTTCTCTTCCTCCTCCTCCTCCTCCTCCTCTTCTGGCTTGTCTGTTAACTTTCCCTTTTCTCTCTCATTTCTTTTCACACTCCCTCTTGTGCCATTCGGTATTCAAAGACGCTGCCTCTCTCAGGGAATGTCTCATTCAAGCGCCTGCGCTTAGTCTGGGCTCTTCCGTTTGCTTCCTCCTCCCTTCCATACCCCCCTCCTCCTGGGGTGTAGAGGCAAAACATGTCCTGTAGGCAGAGACAACATTAGAATGTGTTTAACTTTACATTTACAGTTACGTCGCCAAATAGAACACATGTAACGGCTCAACATATGTATTTAAAGATTACTTTCATTGTATTTGCTATGGTTAGAAGAAGACAATACTAAGTAAGAAAAACTATTTCCTGGTTACTTTACAAACAGGTTAAAGAATAAGCTTAATTTTAACCTTTAAAGGCTTACAGCTGTTTTTGTTCTGACTTTCAAATTAAATCTTCTCCATATTTAACCTTCACTAAGTGATTTAGCACTATTTATTATATTATACTCTGCATTTTGCATTTTTTCCAGGAAAAATCAGGTATTTCCCTGTATTTAATTTACTGATCATGTAGATGTTCATAAAAGCTTAGAGCAAAATTGAAGGTGACTTTATCAAAGTAACTTTACAGCAAAATACAAAATTGACTGTACAGAAAAACATGCTATTTGTCAAAACTACATGGGTTTAATTGCTGAATCAGTGTTGCAGAAGATGGCTGTATTTCCACATTCATTATGTAGCCGCTGAACGTCCAAATGGGTCATATCTGATGCCAAAGAAAAGATGACAAACTGCATTTTACACCAATTATTTACATGTATTGATAGGATTAGTGGATCAACAGGTATTAAACATTTTAGATCAGTAGATGCTTTTGTTCACTGGTGTACATTTGGGTCTTTATGGGTTAATGCCAAATTAAGTTTATTCTGTGTATTTGTAAAATATGGACCTTTCAGTTTTCCTTCAGACAGAGGTATGATGTGTGTTTACCCCAGGCTGAAGACTGACACTGGTCTTGGCTCCCAGGTTGAGGACGCGGCCGTCTGCTCTGTGGAGCAGGTTCAGACCTGCAGCACCACCTCCACCTCCTGAACAGCAGAAACAGATCATTCAACAGATGATTATTCCTTCGGCCAAATCAGTCATATTCAACTTTAAGGTTTTGCTGGTTGATGATACGTTACCCTGGAGACCATAAGGGTGGGTGGAGCGCCTCTCGGTCAGTACGGACAAAACCACCTTGTTCCTGAACAGAAGCTTCCGGATCACACCGTCTCCACCGTAATATTTCCCTGCACCTCCTGAGTTTTGCCGCAAGGAAAACTGCTCTAAAATCACCGGATACCTAAACATTAAAAGGAGACAGAAGATGAACACGACAACAAACATAAACTCCATTATTGAAAATCATTACTAGTCACAAAGCAGAGAGATTTCTTTTAGTTATAATGTTATCATGTCTCACCTCTTTTCCAGTATCTCAGGGTCAGTGATGCGAGTATTGGTCATGTGACTGTGAACTCCACTCCGCCCATTCCAACCTGGTCCTGCCCCGGCTCCCCCGGCAACCGTCTCGTAGTAACCAACCCTCTCACTGCCGAACGAGATGTTGTTCATGCAGCCCTGATGGAAAGACCAATGACAATGAATAGATATGACAAAATAAAAACAAAAAACAAAAAACAACAACCTACCCCTGCTCTTAACCATTTACTGGGCAAGTGACTATTTTTGGTAATTTCCATTTACATTACCAAACAGTGACAGCAACAGTTACAGTGAGACAACAATCTCAGGTCCAATGTGGTCTACAGGGTCTGTAAGGTCCACCTCTGCATGAACAGTGAGTGTACCTGCTTTGTTAGGTACCATGAAGTAATGGTACTAATGTAAGTAATGATGTTCAGTGGGGTAATGTGGATGTTGACAGGTGTCTGGATCAGCACTGATGTTGTTCTAATGTTCTAAAATACATGTTTCTTTTACATTACATGTGTTTTTCTTGTATTTTTTATGTATTCTTCTTGGATTTATTTCTTTTTTTTTTGCTACCAAATATGGTAACTTCACTGACCTTGATTTTGTACATGACAATAAAATTTTTTGAAAAAATTCACAAAAGTAATAGTCTTGTTATGTTCTCCAATAACACACTAAGGTTGAAATTTTCCATTTCAGAGTATTCCTATGAGTGCCCTATAAAGGGTTAAAAGCTATATGTATAACCTCTCTTACCTGCGATGCAGCGCAGACCTCAAACGCCTTGAAGATGACGTCAACCACTCTTTGGGATGTGAGCACATTTCCTCCGACTACAGCTGCATTCAGGGACGGTTGGAGGATGGAACCGGGAGGTATGATGACTTTGATCGGCGTCAGACATCCCTGATTATAAAAAAAATTCAACCTTTAAATTACAAACAGTTAAATAGCACCAACTTTCACTGTGAACAAAATGAGCTGAATTAGAATGAGCCTTTAACAAACCACATCACCTGATTGAGGGGGATGTCCTGTCCCACCATGCAGCGCAGGCAGTAGATGAGGGCAGATAATGTGATGGCCCGGGGAGCATTACAGTTCCCCCACACCTCTGTCCCCGTCCCTGTGAAGTCAAACACCGCACTGCCCTGGAATAATAAAGGATGTTACATTTTTATATTTATTCATTAGTAGGAAATACACTGACCTTTGGTGATTCTTCATTATTCGGATTTCTAATCTTTGCTTAAAATAATACTTGGGGATTATCTTGAGGAGATTGCCCCTGCCCACCTCCACTTCGTTAATTTGGACCCGCAGTTTGATTGGCGACCCATCATCCATGAAATCCTCTGACTCCACCTCCAAAGATCCAGTCTGTTGCCGCCGACGATGCGCAAAGTCTCTTAACATGTCCCTCACTGCCAGCTCTGCATTACTCTGAAAAACACACAAAGGTTGAAGTACTACTACACACCACTACATGTTTTGGTTTTTCTTTCAGTCACCATTTACCTGAATGTATCCCATGTATGCCTGAACTACAGCCAGGCCGTAGCTGTCAATCAACTCGCCTACAAGCTGGCTGCCTCTCTGATTGGCTGCCACCTGAGCCCGCAGATCTGACAGGTTATCATGGAGATTACGAGTCCCAGAGCAACCTGGGTACTGAGCCGGAGCCATCAGAGCTTCGGTTACAGCTGAAATGAAGCCAGATGGACACTTTAAGGAACAAATGTAATATAGGAAAAAAGACAAACAGAAAAGAGGATGTAATATGAAGGTGATGAAAATATAGGTGAAAAATAATTAATTGTTAGAGATAGTGGATCAACAGGACTGTTTCTAAAAAAAAAACAATTTTTTTAAAACTATTGAGTTAAGTAAACTCAACTAGGTGGTGCATTCAAGGACCCACTAACCCTGATTCCTTAATATAAAAATACATTTTTGAGAAGTTGCAATAAAAAAATGAATTATGCACATTGTATAAACAGGTCTGAAGCAAACAAAAAAAGGCTCCAGTTGTGTTGTCCAAAAGCAGTATGTGGGCTATGTTACACCAGGCTTAAAAAACAGCAGAAGTACAGTGCTCTACAGTTTTGTTTTTTTTAATTATTTTGTCTTTCGTGTATTTTGTCTCTACATCAGTCCACACAAAGCCTTTTGTAAGAGATCATCACTTGTATCACACTTTAGATTGTATATATATTTTACTATGTTCATAATTCTATGTGTATAGTGTTTATAGTTTTATTTATTTAGTTTTACACACGTAGATAGGTTTTAGTGAACATATTGGACACTGGTAAACAATCAGCTGCTCCTTAAATGTTTGCCACATGAGAACCTGTGCTGAATAATGCGTCTCCATTTACAATTATGACCATTACGTCTTTGAAAAAGACCAAAATCAGTCAAACAAATGTGACTCTTGCAATTCTTCTTTTAAATGTTGCCATTTTCACACGTAAAGCTTCAAGATGACATTAAATACATCTATGGACACATTTTTTACCTGCTTAACCTTGACTGTACTTACAGAGGAAATGACTACATACATGTTACTGATTTAACAAAAATCACCTGACTACCACATAATGGCTCATGGATAGAAAATATTTTCTCCAAATTTTATATTTTAGTATCACTGGCCATAAAGGTGTGTTAAAAATCGTTATCTTGACTAGGTCAATAAAACACATCTCTGCATATTGTTGCATTCCTGTTGGGCTCTCATACTCATTTTTCTTCTTTTACCTTCTTCCTGGAAGACGCCGCCAGTGACCAGTTTAAAGGAGGTGAAGACAGCCCCCTCCTGCTGGAGCGAGGTGGAGTGTGGAGGCATGGAGCCTGGAGTGATGCCTCCTATGTCAGCATGGTGCCCTCTGCTGGCCACAAAGAAAACAGGCCCACTTACACCTTCTCTAAACACCTGGAGGAAGAGAAACAGGAGTAAATGAGTGAAGACAGATCATCATGGAGGGTATTGTTAGTAAAAGAAGAGGTCATATAAGAAGTGCCAACCGGAGTGATGACTGTAAGGTCTGGCAGGTGGCTCCCCCCGGCACATGGGTGGTTACTCAGAATCACATCCCCTTCTTTCAGTTTGTTACCCAGTGCTCTGATCTACACAAGAAGAAACAAACAATTCTTTCTTTATTTCAGCGACAAATTTAAACGCAGCAATGCATTTTTGTCCTCTGCAGGGAAACGGACTTTCACAGCTTTACATACAAAAAAAAAAAAGAAGAAGAAGAAGAAACCCCTGCCCACTGCAAAGTACATTGCATTAAAAACATCCAATTATTCCAAATTCTAATAAAGGTAATTATTAAATGTAAAAAAGGAAAAACGTTTACTTTCTTGGGTCTCAAGAGGATCCTGAACATCACTTGCCTGGTACTGGACAGTCTCCTGCATGGCCCCCAGGTGGACAGGGATGTGAGGAGCGTTGGACACCAGACCCCCGTCCGGTCCAAACACAGCACAGGAGAAGTCAAGACGCTCTTTGATGTTGGTAGAGATGGAGGTTCGTTGGAGAACCCTGCCCATCTGTTCTGTATGGGAAAACATCTTAAAACTTAACCCACAAAGACCCAAACTTCCACTGGTGAACACAACCATCTACTGATCTAACATGTTTAATTCCTGTTGATCCACTAATTCTATCAATACATGGAAATAATTGTTGTAAAATACAGTTTGTCATCTTTTCATGGTCACCAGATATGACCCATTTGGACGTTCAGAGGCCCCGTACTGAATGTGGAAACACTGTTATCTTCTACAACATTGATTCACCAGTAAAACCCATGGAGTTGGATCAATGACAGTGGATGGACACACTGGGTTTATGTTCAGTTATTGACATCTTTGCTGAAAAACTCACTTTTTCTTCAGTTCTCTCTATTTTGATATAATAAACTTTGAATTTACTCTGAATTTTCATGAACATCTAAATCAAATATAGAAAAATACATTATTTACAGTGAAAAATGCAAAATACAGAGGATAATATAAAAATAAATTAGTATGAATTGCTTAAGAAAGGTTAAATACAGAGAAAATTTCATTTGGGAACTGACACAAAAGTAGCACTGGGTCTTTATGGGTTAAAATGTATTTCTTCTTATCACAACTAATCCTTTCCTTTCCAAACCCTTCCCTCTGTCGATGTACCTGCGATGCTCATGAAGCGGTGCGAGAAGATGGAAAGCTGCACAGTGTTGAGCTCAGTGCCCAGGACGCAGTGTGGGTCAGAACCAACGGTGATGCACACGTCGCCCCCTTCTGTCAGACGGGCCTCACAGCAAGGCTCCACCAGGATGGTACTGATGGAGGAGCAGGGCAAACAAAAATAGTACTGTTAACTGGATGTTTGGAGTCATGAAGTGGGTAAAATGGAACCATATCATACCCTGGGGAGACTTCTAATGCAATATAATGTAATAATCAAGATAAAATAATCCTTTATTAATCCCACAATGGGAAAATCTGAAGTGTTACAGCAGCAGGGATGATAATATTAAAAGGATTAAAGTATAAAAAAGTGCAAAAATAATAAAACTGCATAATAAAATATTTAAAGTAGCGCTCAACAAAAACTGTATTAATAAATGAGTCCAGAATCAGTTTAATTATACTGTATGTGACCGCTGATGGAAAATGCTTGCCTGTTCTTGTCGATGATAATAGCAGGTCCCAGGATGCTGTGTCCACATGGCAGCTCCTCCCATAGATACACACTCGTGTCCAGGTAACCGTCCTCGAAGTAACACTTGGTGACCTACACAAAAAGAGAAACAAAACAGTCTTCAGGGTTTTCTGTAGGTTACAGAGGGTATAGGTGCTGGAATAGTATGACCTGTTGACCTCTGGTGATTTGGAAATTCACCTCCCATGTCTGTGTTTTGCATGCACTGCATCACCACAGGATGAGCAAAGTCTGATTTTTACTCAGATTTGCTGATATTATTCCCCAGTTTTGAAGTCAAAAGCTCACCACTTACAGATAACTGTTGACAAATAGAAAAATGTTCCTTACTATGGCTGTCATTTATGAGATTTGGCTCTTCTGAAAGATACAAGTCTGCTCTTTCAATGAATATCCATGTTCAATATCCATATGAATATCTATACTGCAACATGAGCCTCCTGATATCTACCAAAAAACACCAGCCAACCTCCACAGTTTTCAACCAGAAAACAGGCGGAATAATGCAAAAAATAAAACAAGAAATGTTGTGTATCACAGAAATGTTGACACGGCATTTTTGGATATAGGGTAGGTAATTTACAATGCAAGTGTCATTAACTTTACAAATTACAGACACAGATTCACTCAGAATTAGGATCACAGACAAATATTACAAAATACCAGAGGTCCACAGGTAGTAATTCTGCAAGAAAATGTTATATTTTCTAATTTAACAAAAATTCACATCACTTTGGACTAATATTATTAGCACCATATTTGGATACAAAAATCTACATTCAAAAAGCTTAAAAACTAAATTTACTGGGAATCAATTGTATCCATTAGATCTTAATTAAGTAAAGTTAATATTGATTTTATATTAATTTGGTGTATGTGTTGCCCAAAATGCCTCGAGTGCTGAGTGTTGACTTTATAATTATAAGGAAAACCCTGTCTTCTAAATGTATTCTTTACAATATCTTAGTTTTAAGAGGCTATTAGAATGCATGTTTGGAACGGATAATGTATAAAATAAATGACAGGACAAATACAGGAGTGACTGTGTGGAGAATATAAATATACTCACAGTGACAGGTTTGGCTTTTCCGTGTCCCATCACTGTTTTATTGAGGGACTTGATACCGGATTTCCCACAGCCCCTCACTCTGATGTCATCAACCATGATGGTTCTGTCAGGGATAATGAACCCAAACTCCTTCAGATACCTGCAAGAAAGAAAAAAATAAATAAATAAAACAAATGAGAGGTGTGACTAGAGCAGAGAACACAAATCAGTATGAGGTGTTTAAGTATGTTTACTCAACTTATCTCCAGTGGAAAAAATAACACATTATCTTGACAGTGTGTTTGCTTTTACAATGTAAATAAAAGGCAAATTTAAGAGGCAATGATTTCTGCAATATGATACATGAGTCAGACCGTATGAGTAAACACTAGAAACAAAAATAAATAGCAGCAAATGAGTAAAAAACTGCACTTTGCTCTCAGATGTTTAGCTTGAACTTATTCATTTCCTCTGTTAAAAAAAAAAAAAATAGTACAACTTTGCTCAGAACAGGTGACTGGAGATTCAAGGTCAACTGCTTAGAGAATGTGTACAGTGAAAAGAAGTTCTGCCTTTTCATTTATGGCCATTAAGGAATGCAACAAAATCTTAAATAAATATGTGGAAATCTTCATATTTTTTTACTTGTGATGCTAAAAAATGAGGAAGAAACCAGTTTTGTCCACATAAACAAAGAAAGAAATACCCATTTTTATCATTATGTTATTGTGATCTTAATATTATCATGTGCTTATGGGGGAGTCTGGGGATTCAGTGGAGGAGTATGTGTGGGGTGGAAGCGATAACATCAAGTTATCAGACTATAAATGTTCAAAAATGACCTAAATGTATTTCCATGGATATGTATTTTTATTATGGATTTACTGTAGATAGAAACTGACTAGTGGGTAAATCTGACGCATACATCTTCCCTCTTCTGAGATTTTTTCTGCGCGGTTCTTAATGAATATATACACAAAGATCTTACCTCTTGGTGAAAGCACTGCGGAAGTCTCCACCTTGACACGATTGGGCGTTACTGGGGTAACCAGCGGCAGTGACCATCAGAGCACAGTCAGTGCCTTCGTAACGCATGTGGAGGAAAACCTCAGTACTGATCTGACCACTGAGAAGAAGAGAAAAGATGTGTTAGTCTGGTGTTTTTGAGCTGAGCAACACCGTACTAAAATACCAAGAATGTCTCTGAGAAAGTACGGACGTCAAAAGTGTAAGTGGTTCTCGTCAAAGTAAAAAAAAAAACCCAAAACAATAGATCAACACATCATTAGAGGTTTGAGATGAACCCCAAACTATAGGGCATGGGTGTGAAACATACGGCCCGTGGGCCACAACGGGCCCGCCAAAGGGTCCAGTGTGGCCCGTGGGACGAATTTGAAAAATGCTAAAATTACGCATTAACAATCATTTTAGTTCAGGTTCCACATTCAGCCCAAATCGATCTCAAATGGGTCGGACCAGTAAAATACCACCATAATAACTATAAATAATGACAACTCCAAATTCTTCTGTTTTTTTTTTTGTGTAGGAAAAGCAAAATTACAAGAAAATGTTTACATTTACAAACTGTCTTTTCACAAAAAAATGCGAACAATCTGAAATGCATTAAGAGAAGTGTAATTTTAATGTGTAATTATAGATCCACTGTGATATATAAGATGTAATACTTATGTGTAAATGTAAATGTGTAAATGATAAACTGTGGCAGAGTATTGTTAAAATTGCACTTATTTTTCTTAATAAATTTCAGTTTTTTCATGGTTGTTCATGTTATTCACATTTTTTTAAAGGATTGTTCATCGATGTAAACATTTTCATCATGTAATTGTACTTTTTTCACACTAAAACCAAGAGAAAAGTTTGGAATTGACATTATTTATATATTATTATGTTATTATTTTACTGGTGCGGCCCACTTCAGATCATACTGGGAGGGTGTGGCCCCTGAACTACAGTGAGTTTGACACCCCTGCCATAGGGCGTTCTACGGCTGCTGACCTGGTGAAGCCACGCCCACACAGCGTATCGTGGCAGCGTTTTGAGAGCTGCTCCACCCTCCGGTCCAGCTCATTAAAGGACCGCTGCTCGTACTGCAGCGAACACGGCTCCTGGACCTCCTCGACCACGTCCGCTAGAGCCAGACCGTAGGCCGACAGCACGCCACTGTATCTGAAATACACACAATTATTGTACAAGAATATAAACTGTGCTCCTGTAAAACACAGATCATTCAAATATCACACTCAACTCATCTGCTCCTGTCTCAAATAAAATTTTAAATGATGGTAAATGATTTGAGGATATTTATGTATGGGTATGTAGGGCCTGTATAGTAGTGGAAAAAAGTCTTTGGACACACTTAAAATTGTACACAATCTCAAATATCATTATGAAATATTTGCAGAAGTATTTTTGTTTATTGTTACGAAGAAAAAAATAACAAAACTAAATTCTTGACAGTTTCAACATGTCATGGCCTGGGTGCTTTCATTATTTTGCTGAAACATCCAGTTTTGATCCCAACGGAACAGAGCATGTGCAGAAGAAAGCATGTGGGTGTGGAGAATGGAACAGTACTTGGCAGAGTTCAATGATTTAAGAGTAATTCTTAATGCAATATACTGTATCACAAATGCATGGGGTGAACAACAACTTTATTCCACCACTGTATAGATGTTTACATAGATGTGTATGCAAATATATGGTATCTGTGTACATAGAGAATATATTAACCTGCAGAAACATCATACACTGTTGTATATGTTTTTTTTACTATTAAATTTTAGGGTTTGTAGAGACTCAAGGCAAATTTCCCTACATTGTGCGAAAATAAAGTTAACTTTGAATCTTACTTGTGAATAAATACAGTTTTCATCCCCAAAGCACGGGCGATAGCGCAGGCATGTTGGCCCCCGGCGCCTCCGAAACACGCCAGCACATGTTGGGAAGTATCGTGACCTTTGGCCTATGAGTAAATGGGGTGTGGGGGAGGGGTGAGGGCAACAGAAACAAAGCAATGCATCATTTTTAAAGGTTAGGAAACACACTACACTGTACATTAATTACTGGAGGCGATACCCCAAAATACCTGTGTCAGAGCTCTGATTGGTCGGCACATGGCCTCATTGGCAACACGAATGAATCCCATGGCAACTTCCTCCACGCTCATTTCCGATTGGCTGTTGGGGACTGCGCTGCGGTGTGAGTTTTTGGTCCCATTTGCACTAACCTGAAAATGAACACATCAAAAATGACTCCAATTATATCAATAACACCGCTTTACAGAATACTAAGAATATCAGACCTCTGGATTAATAGCTCAGTGAATTTGAGTGCCTGTGTTTGGTTAGAAGACAGGAAAATGTTGATCTCCTGCGCCAGCTGACGGAAATGTTTCATGGTCTCCTCCAGGGACAGAGGTTCATTCTCTCCAGGCCCGAAGATTTTTGGGAAGAAGGAAGGCAGGAGGCGACCCAGGGCTAAGTTAGCATCAGTCACAGTCAGGGGGCCACCTAAGGAAATTACACAAGTCTTAAAACTACACACTACAATGTTCAAGTACCCCAGATACAGTATGTGCAAATTATATAAAAGAGAATAGAAGAGCAAACAACAGGAGACTGCGATGTATGTAAAAGGAGCCTAGTGCTGCCTTTATCTCCTATAGGAAACATCAATAATGGAGTCCAATTCTGTTATTGTACACACATTACGGATCCAACCGAGAAATATGAGGCAAGGGTGAGTTATATAACGAAAAGCATGGACTGTTAATTTATGATCTCTGTGGAGCTTAAGGAGGAGGGGTGGGGAACAGAACCTAAGAACGCACAAATCCCAGCTTGTAATGTGTAGATTTACTCCTGACAGCATGAAGGGTGGATTCGTAAGACGTATGAGAAAGATTTAGTGGCTGAACGAGCGAGGATACTAACTGAAAACAAGCACAAAGGCAATGACGGATTGACAGAATAGAACACAGAGCTAAGCAGAACGCTGAAGGATAGCAGAGGAGGAAACATGTGTTTTCTGTTACCTTTTCTGTAGCAGGCTGGTCCTGGGTGTGCTCCTGCAGACTCTGGGCCAACTACAAACATCCCTGATCTGAAGGAGAAGAAAAGATGGAGGTAACAGGTGACAACTGGTTGCACAAATTCACCCAGAGAACCACAGTTATAATAATAGTGGTTCTAGATGTGGTAGTTTTTATGCTGTTGTGTATTCATGCATGCTGTACCGCATTTGTCCAGCAGTCACCGCCA
>JAPQRQ010000014.1:20916771-20942121 GCA_037367365.1 Apogon talboti | reverse complement strand
ATTGTAAGGCTATTGTATTCCAAATTTACTGATATCTCCCAAAGTATTAATCCGATCAACTTGCTGTTTCCACTAGTCTGTTCCTTGACCAATAATAAATAAGTATGCCAAACTGCAGCAGTCAGCTCTTTCTAGATTTTGTGTGAATCCCCGGACACACACACACACACACACACACACACACACACACACACACGCACACAGAGGCCACTTGGCTTATAATATATAGATGAACTCCAACAGGACAATGAAATCATTAAGTTAATTTATTGTTACATTGTACTTTGTATTCTAGGACATTTTAACTCAATCCTCAGATGCATCTATTGTTAAAATGACTTAGTTATTCTTTCACGGTCCAAGTTAAAATGTATTTACACACAGTAAATAATCAACAGGAAGCAAGGTGTTTGCATAAATTACAGAGTCACTTTTCAAAGTATTGTGTTTTTTTTTAATGGCACCGTCTATGAATTGATCAGATGTTCAGCAAAGTTGCAGTTGTATTTAGACTTATTAGAGATTGTCTATAATTTCATGCCGAAAATACATCCATGCATGTTATGATATTCTCATATTTATGTTATTGTGTTACCTCTTCAATCAAGCCTCTTATGATTACATGCAATAGAGCAAACATTTTGGACAGGAAGCCAATAAGATCTCATCATTATCATGATATTCAGAAATTGAATGTTAAGTTTTGCGCAGTTTATGAAATTTAACTAAAACTAATGTATAAACGGCTGCATAATCAGGCCTCTCAGGAACTCAGTGACCTTGTGTTTTCTCTCAGAGTCTCAGGTTTAGTAACACGAGGAGGGTCCAGTGGGAACTGTAAGGTGCCTTTATGTAAATCCTCACATGGACAAATGGCTTTTTCTGTTAGTGGAATCAATATGTGTAGCTGTCTTTGTGTAACTCACTTTGGGAACAGACTGGAAACACTTTATACTGAATTTAAAGAGGGAACAGTCATGAATAAGTCTTGTCTTTCTTGTTCCATTGTGTTTTATTATAAATTAGTTTGTATTGTGTACTATTGTAATCGTATATGTGTTTTTTTTACAGCTTTTATGTAGTGTTTTACATACTTTAAAAGCCCAACTAGGTAATGACATTGCCAATTAACCTATGCTATAAATGCTTTTGATCTGTGGCATCACATACATGTCCCAAAACAGACACTAAATAAAAAACAATAGGACTTGATGCATCCTGACTGACCTGAAGAAGAGTCGTGATCCTCCCCCAGCGGCCACAGTGTTGATGTCCAGCTGGGGGGCTTGCAGAGTGACACCAGCTGTGGTAGCCTCAAACACATGCTCATACTGTCCAGCGTACCGACTCACATCTGTGGACGTTCCTGAACAGCAATAACAAAGACAATCTGTGTGAAACTCTGAACAATGTAAAAGTGTGCTTCTTACTGTATAAGACAATTACTGTACTGTACTGTGCACCTCTTGAAGCAAGAATTACAAAACAATACCAGGAAACAGCTGTCCTCTACTCACCGCCCATGTCAAAGCCAATCACAGGTTTCTTCTCCATCTGGCTGTATGAGGTGACGGCGTAACCAACCACACCCCCCGCTGGGCCGGACAGAACGGCCCGTGAACCACAGAACTGCTCCATGGGAGTCAGACCGCCGTCGGACTGCATGAACAGGACGTCCACATCCTGAGGACAGAGAGACGTGGGGCGTTCCTCAAAATTAAGGAAGCATCTTTCAAGGACTCATTTACATAAAGCAACGCCGATGGACTGAAACATTACAGATTCACGTTTTTTATTGGATTTATAAAATATTTACATCGTACTATAGCTTAAGATAAGTTTGTTTCATGCTGCAGCAGAACAAATAAATCCTGCTTCACTTTCATTAGTGCCTTTGTATTTTTTTTTCATTAATATATTTATTAGTTTTCTACCAAATACTACAGGTGTATTTTGATTGGTTAGAAGCACCCCTGCCTGTTCTGTGAAGGAAGTGACTACTGAGGATGGATCCTTGACTATGACACCCATGGACAGATAAAAAGACCAGACCAGACTGTACATAAAGATGCACAATGTGACAGAACAAAACGCCTCAATCTCCCCCTGGTGGTGGGTTGCAGTATGCGTAATAGTGGCAGAGGGATATGTGTAATAGCAACAAAGGGATATTTGCAATATAATCATGTGCAAACCTTAATCAATTAATGCTTGGTGGCTTGCCTTTGCCTTGGTTCCCTCAGCTTTTTCTCTGTTTGTATGCACTATGTGTTGTTGCTTGTTTGTTTATTTATTTATTTATTTTTGTATGTCTTTGTTTAGTTATGGAATTATGCTATTTGTGAATTTTGGGATTTTTTTACCTACCAATGGGGCTTGAGATGGAAATTAGCTGCATGGCTATAATCTCTCATACTATATTTATGTGTAAATGTTCAATACTACGGACTGTCCCATTTCAAAAATCAATCAATCAATCAATCAATCAATTAATCAATCCCAACCTCTCTACTCCACAGACTCTGTCTTAATCAAAATGTTTCCCACACCAACTCCTGTACCTACAAAATTCTGGCTTGCCTTTTGTAAAATATTAACAAACAGCGCTGCAGTGTCCATCTGCAATGAGACACCGACGACAGAACATGCAAACACACCTTTAGGGAATCCTTGAACCCGGAGGTGAAGCCTTTTAAATACTGATGGATTTTGGGCGTGAGATAAGCGTCGGCGCACACGGTGTAACCTCGAGGAACCGCCCGCACCATCGGCATGACCTCACTGGACAAGGACACTTGGGTGAAGCCGAGGCGGCGTGCCAGAGAGCCCACCGCCTTCTCATGGTCAGACCATCTGAAATACAGGGAGGGGGGAGGGAAAGGAACATACAGCTGTTACGCAATTCCACTGCTGGTCTATAGTATACTATGTAAACTAGTCACTATCACTACTTTTATCACTGATGGAGAGGCAAGTATACACCCGCTGGTCAAACAGAATCCTGCACTGACCACTGTTAGACATACAACAGTTCTCTAAATTGTTTCGTCTTTTGTACAAGGGTAGAAGAAACACATGAACTTCCACCCAGTTAAACACATGGGTTACATAGAAACATGCTATTGGACACCAGGCCCCGCGGATCTGCAGTGTAGGCATAACACTACTCCCACAGAGACAGCAGGATCTCATATCTGACCATACGATCATTTAAAGAACAGCTATTATCGAGAGAAAAACTGAAACTGAAAGATTATCAGGAAAGAGAAGAGAGAAAATAAAAAAGGACAGAGGCTGGAGATCCGATCGGGGGGTGGGGGGGCTTGTGCGAATGCATGTCAGCGGCGTAACATGGCTGTACTGACGTGTACGAGTGCAGCAGCAGAACAGCCAGACTGGTGATCCCACGGGACAGAACTGCTCTCAAGTCTTTTTCCACTCGCTCCAGATCCAGCTCCCTCCACACCTCCAAAGAATCGCCGGTACTGCCTGAGGGACAGCGGCAACACAAGCAGAGATTATCAGGATTAGGTCAAATTATGAAAGGCATTCAGTCAGTGCTCTCATCTGGAGCTGCATACCTTATGAGCCAGTAGCCTGAGGTTAAAGACAAGCATCACCAACCACAAAAAAAATAAATAAATAAAACTATACAGGGTAATCATAAGACACATTTAGAACTGGAAGAGTTTCCAAAATGTGACAGATGGTGTCTAAGTGTGTTTTTTTTCCTACCTGTGACAGTGCGTTTAGGGTCTTTTCTGGGCAGCTGGCATCCATCTTGCCTGAGAACAACTCGCTCATTGACCTCTATCACCTCCTCATACAGCACTTCAGGCATCGCCACCTCCTGCGTTCACACATAAAAAGAACACAAACATGCACTAGAGGTTATCACATGTGAATTAGAGGCAGGCCAGTATGAATAATATACAGATAAGAACCAATTACAGCACACTATAACACACAAGGGTCAAATTATAACACCTTGGTTGTACTTGAGTTTTAGATTTTTGTAGTTCTCCTAAATACTGAAACTGTTCCTTCCAATCTAATTTGTGTTAATTTTCACCTATTTAACATATCAAGTTCCACGGATTAGGCTGGTTAAAATACAACTACAGGTTAAATTTAGCTAAAATAGTGTTTTTTCTTCCTTTTTTTCTTTTTTTTAAATAGGATTTAATCATGGAATGGACCAGTAATGTGACCTCATGACCACCAAACATGTAGATAAATCCCATTAGCTTCCATCGTCATCAGTAATTATGCTTTGGTGCATAGGAATACTGTAAAACCAACTTACTGAATCAATTGCAGAGAATCTAAGCTTTCCAACACGGTATAGCATACCTATACTGACAAAAGGTTTATAGTAGAAACTTTAATGTATTTAATATAAAATGGGAAATGGATCAGCGGCGACCCAGAGGGAATGAAGGGGTTAAAGGCTTGTAATCGCACAGCTTGACAAGTTCAAGTCCAATAAGCATCCCATATGTTGGATGTGAATAGCCAACAACACAAGAACGAAGCCTCATCTATTGCTTCATTTCTGACATCTTCTTCCGTGACATTAGGTTCACAGATAAGTGACCATTTCAGCCATTAACGTTCCTGGCCTGTGTGTAAACTCCAGGACCTGCGCCCAGTCTCTGCAGCACCAGATAATGAGTAAACACTGACAGACCCAGGCTGTTCATGAACACCATATAGTTACACATATAGGATGCTGGTTTGTCTGAATGTTCCCTTTGTAAATGAACGTGGTCAGATGTCAGACTGTTATTTAGGGTCAAAAATGCAGTCTTACACAAGCTGGCTTACAACAGTCCTGTTACATAAGCGACTGTAACGAAAACATTAAACACCCTGTATGTTCTCTGGAGAGCGGAAAACAAGACACACACACCAAGTCGAACAGCTTCGGCCTGGCCTGCGTGCCGATATGCAGAAGGTCTTTGAAGCCCTTGGTGACCAGGAGGGCCGTCTTTTCCCCTTCTCTCTCCAGCAGAGCGTTGGTCGCCACTGTTGTGCCCATCCGGATCCAACCAATCAGAGAGGTGTCTACGGGCTGGTCACGAGGAAAGGCTTTCCCAGTTTCCTGCACATAAGTATCACACAAAGTGATCATTCAATTGTGTATATATTACAATGGTCCACTACAGAAGCTAAAGGGATCATTATTATGTACATTCTTCCATCACATGATTACACAGACAAAACCATCTGACAGGAGCAATCTATTTGAATGTGTCTGCTCTGTCCTTTTGCATCTCCATCTGTAAAATAAATTTTAAAAAAACACAAAATGCACATATTCTATCCCTTCGCTCATGTTACCTCCTCCAGGACTCTGCGGATCCCCTCAGTGGGAGCGTCCTTGTAGTTCTGTGGATCTCTGGACAGCAGTTTCAGGACTCTCTCCCGTCCATCTGGCAGCCGGGCAAACACATCAGTGAAGGTGCCACCCCGGTCGATGGCAAAGTCGAATTTTCCTTTAGTCTCGGCCATGCTTGAAAAGAGAGCTGTGGTGAACTGGAGTCAGAGGAGGCAAAGGAGAGGAGATTAGATACAACAAATCTACACTAGTCAACTCCTTACATTGCATTTTCGTTTTTTTTATTTTTGTATTCTTTAAAAGCACTATGCCATGAGTGTGTGGTCCTGGGAGGCATAAGGAAGCTTTGTCACTTTATGCAAAGAAGATCAGCTGACTGACAGCTTTGAATGAATGAATGAACTGAGCAGAAAGACGTAACCAATCTGCACCAACAGAATAGTAGTGGACACTAAAAAGGATTATTGCATCAGATAATTTATGCAAATCCTCGATGAGCTCTGCAGGAATATCAATGTTCAGCCCGAAAGTAAAATAAAACCACTATAAACCTGCTGAGGACTTGTGCAGTGTCTGTTTGGATCATTTCACCAAAAACAATGCACTTGTAGAGAATTAACGTGGATGAACCGCGATCTAAACACGCCGTGGATTAGAACAACAAACTGTACGTTTAGCTTTGACGTTTCCGAACCCGAAACAACGAGGATCGGAACCAGATCGGACCTCTTCACTCACCTGTGCTCCGTGGCTGCACTGGCACGTTGTTAATCTTTGATAATCCAGTGAGTGGCAGCTCCAGGTCCTCCTCCCTCCGTCTGAGGCTGGATCTGCCACCGGAGCCGCTTCCGACAGACGCCGGCTTTAACCCCGCCCACCCCGGGCTGAAATCCGATCCGCTCGGCCCTGGAGGAACACATGTGGTCAGAGAGAGGGGGGGCAAGAGCTGTAGAAATAGTGTACAGATCAGAATAAATAGATTTTAGCACATGAATAATGTAAATATGTATATAATATTTAATGTTAATTTTATGTTTATATAACGATTTATATAAATGCCAAATTTCTTACTTTTCTCTCTATATTTTACTTTTCACTGGTTTGTGTTTTTTTCTACCTGTCTTTTTCTCTGTACTTGCTTGTGTTGCTGCTGTCAACTGTGAAATTTCCCTATAGTGATCAATAAAGTCTTATCTTATCTTATCCCCATAGGAATTGGGATGCAGTGTTAAATGTGCATAAAAATGATTTGCAAATCTCATAAACACACATTTTAATCACAATAGAACATAGAAAACACACTAAATGATCAAACTTTTCATTAAAACAGAACAGTGCAGAATCTCCTTCGCTTTTAGTACATCTGTTAATGTCTGGGAACTGAGGAAACCAGTTGATCTAGTTTTTGGAGAGGAATATCGTCTCCCTCCTCTGTCTTTAACTCCGTCACAGACAGATAAGTACCGTAATAGCATTATACAAAGATATCTGGATGGTATGTACTATAGGAACAGGGTGTACCCCACTTTGCACCAGTGATAGCTGGGATAGGGTCAGGAACACTCACAGCCCTCTTCAGAAAATGGATCCCATAATCTTACATTTTAGTCACAGCAGAACAATGGGATAAATAATTTAAGGGGAATTGACTTAACAAGGTGTCTTATTTAATACACCAACACTTGTGAAACTCACTTTTGATTTGGAAATAAAAACACACAAGGAAGTCTGAGTTCAAAGGGTGTTTTATTTATAATTAAGGCACAACATCACATCAGCAACACCGCTGACAGTAAAGAGTTATTTATGGCTTGTCAGTGCAGGGCAGTAGTGTACAATATACTCTGTGCTGGTCTGGGGTTCATTTGGTGACAATACAGCCGCTTATTTTTATAAAGATCAAACAGAAATTCTTGTTAATATATGAATTTAAGTAAGAGATTCATGCAGCGTACTCGAATAAGAAAAAAAAAGTGTATCTTTCCATAAATCTAAACAATCGAATGAAAACAGGACAGGTTGTTTATTTTGCCAATATCACTAAGCAAGTGTGTGCTTCTTAAAGATAATACTAGCTTATCCACCCAATGTATGTGCCTCCAGTATTATAATAAATATTTATCAGTATGTTGGAACATTAGTAGATGACGTCAGTACACTAAACTCAGCCATTCAGCAGTACAACACAACAAACTGCCTCTGTGACCTCTGCACCCACCGGAGAGAAGTCACTCTGTTTGTCAAACACAAAATCACATGTGAGAAACACAAATAGTTTAGTTCCACTCAAAAAAGACCCAAACCCAGTCACTTCCTCTAATGTCTTTGGTTAGGCCCACGCAGAAACGCAACACATACGACTACATATAACTTACCGACTTCTTTTTATATATCTCTGTGCAGAATGTTGCATATTAAACAAGGATTCCATTATATTTCCCGGAAAATGTCATAAACACCCTGTTACAGCTCTTGTGCTCTACAATAAGGTCACTTGTATTTAATGCATCTGAGTGTTTACGTGCCAAAACAACACAACTGTATTGCTAAATCTGCTGTGCAATCACTTGAAAAAAGGCACCACAAACAAAGAAACTTAGCACTTTCCCCACACTCTTCTAACCACACTTAGTATCACTGGAGTCCAATATAATTATACCTTTTCCTTGTTTGTAGCAGGTGTAAATGTCCTCAAATCATTTCTGCTATTTTATTACATTGGACAGCCAAGCGGGGATATGTCTGCATCAAGTGCTAATGGTTAGATGTAAGCTAAGATGAGGGGGATGCACTGCATCTAAGAGTCCACTTAAATAATATACTTGAGTCGTCCTCTATATTTCAAAGGAGAGTGAGTTTCAAGTTCGGTCTTCCATTCCATTCTATAATGTCACCGCTCTTGAGTTTCTCAGTGGCAGTTCTGGCATTTCGGGTGGCATTTCTGATTGTTGACATTGCAGCGGCATCCCGCGCTGGTGTCTCCCGGACCCTTAGAAGAGATCAGAACAAGACATTAGGAACCTTAGAGTTATCATGCAAATAGAAGCTGTTCTTTAAGTAGCATGGGTGAATACTGACACCACAGTGTATTCGCTTTCAAACGAAACAAAGGACAATCAAAACAAAGAGCTGCACCTACGCTGACTGGCTGAAAAAAGTCCCCATCAGGATTTAACAAAGTAAATACAGTAGGTAAGAGCCTCCCACTGAATGATTAATGCAGTGACTAATGTTTCAGCTGGAGACGACTTCTTTAAACCCTTACTGCTCCAGTGAGTAGCTTGTCATTTACTAGGGAGCATGAAGATTGGACAAGTGAGGAGGTGGATTATTGTGCTTTCCAAAGAGTGGTTTCATTTTCACAGTCGGTTTGGCCACCACAGAGCCCAGACCTGAACCCCAGGGAAAATATTTGGGATGTCCTGGAGAAGACTATACGCAGTGACCTGACCCTCCCATTAGAAATACAAGACCTGGGCCAAAAAGTAATGCAACTATGGACAGAAATAAATGTTGTTTTGGACAGTCACTGTACATTTATTTAAACAATCTACTAAACACAAATAAATGCTATTGCTAATCCAACACATCTTGCAGAATCATTCACTCAATCACCCATTAAGGACATACCCTTAGTTTCATGGTAAGCACAAACAGAACTGAACCAATACAAAAAACAGAAAATAAAAAACTAACACAATAAATCCATGTGCAGATGAGGTGGGTAACTTTAATTGTGAAAAGTAATAAAGTTCACTCACCTTTGGCCCCCAGCGGGGCCCTCTGGTCACCCAGCAGATCTCAGTTTGGCAGACAGTGCAACGCAACCAATCACATCCATCCCTCTTCTGCACGATGATGCCACACTGGGGACAATGCATCGCTTCACCCGACTGCACAAGAGTCTGTTGGTGTGACATAAAAGACAAGGGTAAGACGTTATTTGGAGAAAAAAGATTACATGTTTTGCGGTGTGAGTAAATGAAACATTTGTGTATTTATTTATCAGTTGATTCTAGTCCATTTCTTCATTTATTTCCACAAACAATATTAGCATTTACAACTCACCTTTAGTAGATGTGTTGTCCTCCTGGCAGCGGAGTCATTTATAGCGCGCACTGCGAGATCATCCTGGTATTGCTTACAGTTCATTCCCTCATGAATAGCCTTAGAAGGAAAAAGACAAAATAGAGATGTGACATTATTCGAGGGTGTTTAAGGCATTTCTGTCTTTCATCAGCCTTAGGAGGCCAAATCATGTCAGTACCCTGAGCCATGCAACGTTACTTTGAAGAAACTTGTCATTATTTATCACCTCTGATGGATGGATTAGCTGTGGCACATTATTTACACCTCGGTGCTTTATGGTAATGCATCTAGATATTTCATATTAAAGGCACCATTTCAAATGTTAATATTCTATAACATTTCTTTGAGATACCAGACAAAGACATGATCCGACGGTGTAACTGTAAGTATTGTATGAAGTGGCTGTACCTTGCAGATTAAGCAGTTGTGTTTCCTGCAGACAGGGCAGTGAAACACATTGACTATGTCCTCGTACACACACCAGCCTGGACAGTCGGCGGTGGCACAGTGGTAGCTCCCCTCACATCGAGACTCTGCCACTGACAGACCCCTCTGCAGCCAGCGCTCGTGCTCCTCTGATGAAACCAACTAATAAAGAGAAAGAGAA
Source organism: Apogon talboti (assembly GCA_037367365.1). Taxonomy (NCBI): domain Eukaryota; kingdom Metazoa; phylum Chordata; class Actinopteri; order Kurtiformes; family Apogonidae; genus Apogon; species Apogon talboti. The sequence goes on along the minus strand of JAPQRQ010000014.1, from coordinate 20,932,084 downwards.
AAGGACGAGTAAGAAAAGGGAGCAGCACTGCAAAGTGAGTTTCTATGGAGGATTAAGGTGTGTGTTTACACTATGAATTCTGAGCTCGCTTTTCCAGATATGCAGTACTTCAGGCTCCTGTTGACAACCACTTCTTGTGAGAGATGACCTGTTAGCTCAGTTTCGTGATCATATTTAACGTGTTTGTTCATGTTAACTGTGGCTTCATCTCAGCGTGAGCAGCTGAGGGCTGTTTGTGAAGGCAGAGGCCACAGACAGGATGGTAAACAAATCCCTGTATTGGCGGCAACATAAAGACCTCTGATTAGAGCTTTTTGTCTGAAAGATATTGTTTATAGAAATTTACTCCCTTTAACCTGTTTAGTCCTGGACCGCTTGTTTCTGGATGGAATCATTTGAATGTAACACAAACAATGGAGTAGCTGTTGGCTGAAGTTTCATTCATATAAAACCAAGTTATGATCAGAAAACAGCAAAGGGAAGACACAATTCATAATCATCGTGTCAAAACCAGTTTTTGCTCTTCTTTGTCTTATTCAGTGAGTTTTAGCAGTAGAGAAATATATTTATACTGTTGGATTTGCTTAGCATTAGCTTAGCGGTGCAACATTTGTCACATTGGTCTGTTGCATGTTGTTTGGACTGTGTTCTGTTGTCCGATAAGTGGTTTTAGCTGACATCCTCCTGCTTAAGTGGATATACAGCATGTGTATATCTCTATAAGTATCACCATGGTAACAAAGATGGAACTGTGGCTGCTGTCAATACCAAGGATAACCAGGTTTAAGAGGCTACAATTAAAAGTGAATATGATAGATTTACAGATGTGCAGAGGAGCTGTCCACTGCTTTTGAATACTCAGGGTATAGAATGGCACTTGTTGGACTTATGTATTGTTGTGTCTGAACAGAAAATGGTTGTTGGTGTTAACTCACAGCTCTGATCTCTCTCTCCTGCAGTGAACAGGCACAGGCATATGTGTCATCTCTGTAGGGACAGGACACCTCCGGCTCCTCACTCAGCATGATGACCGAGCGTAAACACTCTCTGAATAAGCGCACACACACACACACGCACACACACACAAAGTGCTTAATTTCAAGTAATATCAAAAGATAAAATAAAGACATTATCACTTTGGTTCTTGTCAAGTTGTTTGCTTTGGTGTAAACATGTTTGGGTACATTCACACTGCACAGATCTGATTTTTTATTTATTTTTTGGCTTGTGGCCAATTCCAGATTCCAGTCGGATCTGCACAAATCTGCTAAAGGACGTGTTCCTCATTCCTTTCAGCAAAAGTACTTATACACAGTGAAAATACTCCACTATGCATATAAAACCTGTACATTCAAAACTTTAAAGCTACAAGTATTATCAATAATCCTTGAGTAGCTTATTTTACTGTTATATGTGATGTTCTGGATTCATTTTACTGCTGCATTCATGTATATGTACAGTTGAACTACTCTATAGTGTGTAACCGACTCCCTCAAGTGTAGAGGTTGAAGTTATACGAATTCTGATCCGACTCTTCAGACTGAGGTCATCCTGGAAAACTTTGGATTTGTATCTGACTCATCCGACCACATATGGGGGCGGCCTGGATCAGAAATGAAAAGATCAGATTCTGGGATTCCCTGTTCACACCGTCATGAAAAACAGACACGAGTTGCATATGCGTGAAAAGATCAGATTTGGGTCACAGTGTGAACGTAGCCATCGAGTCCATGTGATCGACATATAGATTTAAAGATCCACTGAATCTATGTTCTTAATTCCACAACCTCTCCACGTTCTACGATGGACCTCTAGTCATATTTTTATGCCCTATATTCACTGTCACTTCCCTTCTTACCTACAGAAACAGTGGAGACATTCCCTCAGGAGAACCCCTTCCCCAGGCTGGAGCTCCACGTAACAGATCCTACACTCCACACTTTCTGGATTAGGAACCAGATCCTGACCGTCCATCATCACCAGCCGGGCAAAGTTTTCCCTGCGCTCTTCTTCTCTTGCCTGAGACCAGGGGCAGTGTGATTGGAAGTGTTAAACTACTTCCTTTAAGGTTCAGGGCATATTTAACACACACAAACACACGCACACACACACACACACACACACACACACACCTGCCTCACAGGATACAGACAACATTATTTATCTTCAGACATATTTTCACAAACACAAGTGTATTACATGTATTAACACTTTATTTCCATCAGTTTGACAGAGCATACTAGACAGTGCAAAATGTACAACTTGATTAATACATTCAGTTTAGTGGCATCCGCTGCCTTGTAGGTATCCCATTAAAAACCTTTGCTAAAATTAAGCACCGGTGATGATTATCCAAATATTTTAATCAACAGATCCAGAGGTGCATCATATGGTACAGTATATTCTATTTGACCAGAACTCATTACTATTAGTGCATCTTAAATCAGACTTTCTTAACCTAGACTCAACTTAGATGAACATATCCACATGGCTGCAGACAAATATGTCCACATGATAGTTTCTGATATGAGTGACTGAGACAAGTTCAACCCATCTGTCATTAAAACATATATAAACATGGCGTCTGTGTGCCTGTACATGGTGTGTGTATGTTCAGTAGTCCTGGTCCAGGTTAAACAGGAGTGAGTTGTTTTGAGCTCCAGCACTCCTCAGCACCTCTCTTCTCCCTTTCTCCTTTAAAAAACAGAGACAGAAGAGAAGAGAGTCAATCTGAGAGAGCCTGCAAGTTCCAATACAAACGCCAACTCGGAATCAGTTGAATGTCTTCTCTTGTATTTGATTATTATTTATACTTGAAACGTCTTTGGACACAGGCCTGTTATGTGCACTATTAATCTTTTGTGAAAACAACATGTAGGAGTGTATGTGTAAAAGTGTCTTTGCAGGTTCTGCTTGCTGTTACAAATGTGTTTGTGTTGCTCCTACCTGCTGGTATTGTCTGATAGCCTCCTTCTCCTGCTGGATTCGTCTGAGTTCCAGTGCGTCGGGCCGGTACCCGCCCGGGATGACGTAGCTCTCAGGGCGGTTTGTACTGCAGATCTCACAGCCCGGACGAGTCGGTTTGTTAATGTAAGTGCAAGAAGGACACGACCAGCCCTGAAACACAGTTTAATATTTTAATACAATAGATAAGGACCAGCACCAGACACAACTTCCACTTCACTGAATGCTTATTTCCTGTTACCTGTGTGGCGGCTGAGTTGGAGCTCAATGCTTCATTGAGCTGAGGCATCTCTAGGTTGATGAGATCTCGAATACCACCAACACTTCCCCTTTCTGACCCGCCTACAGCATTTAAGAGAAAAAATAAGCATTACTACTACTGTACTACTACTATAAGCTTTGTTTCTAAGTTTATAAATGTATGAAAATGCAAACCCTCGTATCTAAAAAGTATTCTATGGTCACTGTCCACTGTCCACAGCTGAAGAAATCGTTTTTGGTTCATTGGGAATTTTCAGTATTGGAGGAATAAAACTGAAATTCTGTTGACCCCATGATATCCTCTGCAATTGTTGCAACATCTGATAGTTGTTCTTACAAAGTATACTACAGTACACAGCTTTTGTTTAATATCGTACAGCTGCTGTATACACTTCAGACAAACATCCACTGTTCATTCCTCACATATCAAACTGCATAAGGTGCTTTTTGTATTGGTTAAAATGAGCAGTTCTTATACAGATATTCTGACCACTAAATAATAACCATATTTTTAAAGGATCTTGTGTATTATAGTAAACTTAAATGGATGCATAAGTACTTTAATAATTAGCATGCATTTAAGTCTGATTTTTGGATGGAAATTTTATGATGTGTTGAGAGGTAAAACTGTACACACTTCAGTGGAATCATGCCCTACCCGTGTTGCTGCTGGTGCTGAGTCGAGGTGGCAGGGTGGTGCATGATCTCCGGTCTTGAGATGTGGGTCCGTTTGCGGAGGTAAAAGGAAAGGCAGGACTGGGAACAGACGAAGGACTGAGGAGGAGTGCACTCTCCTGGTCCTGCTGGAGGACTTGGAGTGTCAAACGGGCGTGGCGGGCTGACAGGAGGTACAGGAACGCCGTGTCACCATCTTGGCGAACGCCGTATGAGGACAGAGAGCGCTGGTCGGCGCACAAGCACTGACCGATCACCCAGCGCTGCACCTTTGGGTGAAACCCGTATTCGAGAAACATCTGGAGCGGAAAGGAAAAAAACACCAGTATGACAGTGAGAAAGAAATGTTTATCTTTAAAGGTAGAAATCTGTCATGAACGACACATGACAAAGAGAAACAGTCATCAAAGCTAACCTGCTGTTTCAGAGCTGCTGTAGTCATTTGTGGGAAAACCTTTACAGTCACACAGCAGGACGAGTGACAATCTTCAACGACAACAGCCAAACTGTAAAATAAAGCATAGCAGAGTTTGTATACATAACAGAAAAATCTATATCTATGAATATACAGTCAAGTCCATATACATTTGGACAGTGACACACATTTTGTAATTTTGCCTCCACAGATCACCTCAGTGGACCTGAAATGAAGCAATCAAGATGTGACTGAAGTGTGGACGTTCAGCTTTAATTCAAGGGGTTAAACAAAAATATTGCATCGACTGTACAAAGTCCCTCCACTTGCAGGGGTTCAGAGGAATTGGACTGACTGACATTGGCCTGTTCCCTGGTTATTCTTTGCCAAATCAAGGAGATAAAAGGTTTGAAGTTAATGCCAAATCTTGATGTCGCATTTGGTAGTTGTTTACTGGTATTCTCAACATGAGGTCCAAAGATCAGAGAGATAGTGAAAGCTTTAGGAGTGACCAAAATCAACAATTTGGTAGTTTAGTCAAAAGAATCCTCTGGTGAGCTCAGTGAAAGGCCTGAAAGAACACTGAAGACAACTAGAGTGATAGAATTGTTTTGTTATATATTAACTTATTCAAGTGTTTTAATTGACCTGTTTAATTTTAATTTTGTATTTTTTGTTTTTGCTCCCTCTTCCCTCTCCCTCAAAAGGTCCTGCCTTCTGCCAGGCCATAGTTGTGAATAAGAATGTTTTCTTAATGTTTTCTTAATCTAAAACATCCAGTCAAGTCCAGAACACACATGAGGAAGTAGGTGTGTCATTATCAAAATCTACAATCAAGACACGCCTTCATGAATGTAAATACAGAGGGTTAACAACAAAGTCCGAACCTCTGGTGACACTCAACGACAGGAAGGATGGATTAGATTGACCAGAAAGCATCTAAAAAAGCCTGACCAGTTCTGGAACGAGATTCTGTGGACAGATGAAACCCAGATTAACTTGTACCAGAATAAAAGTCTGAAGAAGGAAAAGGAACAGGTCATGATCCAGAACAGACCATGTCATGTGACCAACATGGTGGAGAACTGGGTCACTGGTGTTTATTGATGATGTGATGCTGACAGAAGGAGCAGGATGAATTCGGACGTATACAGGGTGATGATGTGCTCTACTCACATTCACACAAATGCTGCAAAACTGACAGGAAAAGTGCTTCCCACTGGAGATGGATAATGACCCAAATGATACTATAAGAGCTTTGGAGAGTAAAGAAACACCCAAAAACAAGCAGCGACTGAAGGCGGTTGTAGTAAAGCATCTGTGGGGAGGAAACTCAGTGGAGGGGTATTATATAAAAAAGGCTGTACTTCCTAAACAGGTAATAGAATATTTCTGTTAAACCCCTTGAATTATATCTTTAAGTCCACACTTCAGCCCCGTCTTGATTGGTTAATATCAAATCCACTGTGGCGGTGTACAGAGGCAAAATAAAAACAAGTAAATCTATACTTTAAAGTATGTTGTCCTACTTGATTTCACTGTTGGCGTCTTTGGTAGAGGGCTGAATCTTAAGCGTGGCATGTTGACGGGCGAGCGTAGCAGCAAAGACAGAGGCGGCCTGGAGGTCGCCTGCCTCGATGGCTCGGGTCAGCTCTATGCATGCGTCCTCTGCAGATAGAGGATTCGTATACAGTACATGCACAAAAGAAAGACACAGACACGCCCACACAGGTGAACATAAGAGCGAGTGCAGATTGACACAGCACAAACTCCAGTCGATTCACTTCCTACCACTACTGGGTTGCCAATGGCAACAGACTCAATAAGCCGATCTGCGTGGCCAGTAATGTTGTGGAGATGGAGTCGGACCTGCTGACGGTGGTGCCAGACGGGCGGATGCTGTCCAAAATCAAGACAATATTGGACAACTCCACTCACCCACTCCATGACGTGCTGGCCAGTCACAGGAGGGACTGATTCCACCCAAATGCACCACACAGGAAATCATTCCGGCCTGTGGCCATCAGACTTTTTAATCATACTTGAATGGAGCGACTGTAACACCCAATAATTTCCCCCTGGGATTAATAGAGTATTCTGATTCTGGTACCTTCAGTTGCTCCCTTTAGGGGTCAACACGGCAAATCATCTGTTTCCATCTGTCCTCCTTCAACTCATCCATACATCTCCTCTTTGTTCTTCCTCTTTGCCTCCTGCCTGGTAGCTCCATCGTCATCATCCTTCAACCAATACCTTCACTATCCCATCTCTGCACATGTCTGAACCATTTCAATCTGGCCTCTCTCACATTTGATTCACTTAAATATATAAAATAATCTTAACCTCCTAGGACCCACTGTCAACGTATGAGGACAAGAAATTCACAGCTTTATACAAAAAAAAAAGAAAAGAAACAACTGTCCACTGCAAATGGCACTCCATAAAAATTTTTAAGAATGCATCTGAAAAAACTGTTGCATCATGATGTTTCCAATATAAGCAATTATTGAATTAAAAAAGCCAAAACTCAAAAACCTGTGGGGCTCCTGTGTCTTAAGAGGATATAAAATGAAGTTTACCCTCTAAATCCATGATCTACACATGATAGACACAATCTATTTTAATAGTAAGAGGTTTAGTACACTCACCAGTTTGTTGCAGAGAAACTGTATTCTGGGAATTAGTATCTTGAGGAGCAACTGCAAACACTGAGAATAAAAGACACACAAATATGGTTAGATTAGCTTATCTTTGTCAGTTGCTTTTATATTCTTGCATCCTATGCCTCAACAAAAGTAACTGAAAACTTGTAATTATTAATCGTGTGCATCATAATGAGTCACAGAAGAAAAAAGGAAGGAAGGACTTAAAGAGTTAAAACAGAAGTTTGGTGAGAGCAAAGAGTCACATTTTACAAACAGTGAAAAGGCTTCTGCGTTCGCCGCAATGGGGATAATTAGTCTATTACACTAACATTTTCACATACTTTACTTATTTCTACGCTGAAAAAAACAAAATAACCAGTAAAGAATTTGTCTGTTTTAGAAAATATTCATTTGTGGAGCAGCTTCAGCTACATGTTTTCTTTTGCATCAGGCTGGTTTATACAGTGATGCTCCAAAACCAGCTCAGAAATGCAGCGCCTAGAGTCCTCACATTGACTTCACAATACATTTGAAAAATATAGACCAATGAGATGAATTTACGCAAAATTCCGTCCGGAGCAACATGTGAAGAGGTTGAGACTGATGATAAAGACAAAACTGAAGTATTACAATTAAAAACAAACTTTATGGGCATCATTCTGTGGGTTGAAATCTCTGCTCTTTAGTAAAACAGTGGGAGTATTTAGCAAGAAGCATGACTGACCCCTGTGTGCTTCCCTCAGCGACGACAGGACCACGGTGGCCCACTCCTGGGCCTCCTGCTCACTGTGAAAGTTGAAGCTGATGCGATCATGAGGGGGCGCTGCCAAACTCAGCTCGTGGCACTTCGGTGACTTCACCTCATAGTTTACGGTTCTCAAATCAAACGCAGCGATGGTCTGGAATAGAGGGACGTGAAACGGTTAATGGATTTATTTAAACCATGGGTTAAATTCAGCTCAAGTGGTAAAAAAAAAATGTATCACTTAATGAGGTTCTACTGTATTACAACAAGACATAAAGGCACAATTTACGGATGCACCATATAAAATACAGACTACAGGTTTATACGACACTAACATAACCTTTGGACCTCCAGTAATTTGGAAATTAATCCCCCATATCTGTGTTTCATGGGGTGCATTTGTTTCTGCTGAATTTACTGACGTTATTCCCCTGTTCTGATGTCAAAGTCAGCCTCACCACTAACAGAAAACTGCTGAAAGACAAAAACGGTGCTCCTTATGGTAGTTGTCATGCATATCATCCTCTTATCAGATGTCGTTTCTCTGAAGTATTTACATTTTCTCTTCCATTGAGTATTTGTGCTAGATTATGCCATAAATGCCTAATAACATCACATTACGTCTGTGTTTTGCTGAAATAGGGTGAAGCATTAGAAGTGGAATTTTCACTATACAACTTATGCCTATTATTATCATTATTATTATTATTATTATTATTTAGAAATTACCATGTGACCACAGGTAAAACTAGTCCTATGTGAATAGAACTTAATATAAATGCGATGGAATTATACATCAAATAGGCAATCTATATTATTTCATAGAGCAAAAATTCGGGTATAAGCAATTTCAGTGTCAAATTGACTACAATGCAATTCAGTTATTTTACAGACTGAGAGCTCCATGCAAACTATATAGCATTTTGTGCTTTTATTAGAATTCCAAGTTATTTTTGTGTAATTTTTGGGCTTGTTGTTGTTCTTGACAGTATCATTACTTATTACCTTTAGGAACCTGCCTCTCTTGTTGCTGTGCATATTGTTGAACATACGTGTTTGACATATTTTTATATTTTTGTCTACTTTGAAGCATTATTGCACTTTTTTGTAACATATTATGCATTTTTTCCTATGTTTCAACATCTTTGCTCCCTTTTGTATGTGTATATTAGGGCTGAACAATCAATCAGATTGTAACATCAGCCTGTGCAAAGGTCCAAATTTAGATTTCTTTTTTTAGATTCAGTAACACTAAGCCGAGAGAGGTACTGTGTAAAAGAGGACAAAGAATTTCACATTTTCATTTATGTATATGTACGCAGAATCAAAACACTTTCCTGTAGTCACTGACTTTTTATGCACATGACATTGTTGAACTGAAATGAATCTGTGTGTGACTATTTCACACTATAACTTTAAAGACTGATTTCAGATTGCATAGCCTGCTGTTCTTGCAGTTGGATCATTTATTGGTTCAGCGACACAAAAGCAGCCTTTGAGCCACGTTGCAGAGCTGAAGCTGTTGACACAGTAGCTTCTTGAGTGTAGGTGAGGGGTCAAGAGTTTTTGGGGCATGAAAAATTATTCACATGAATTAGTAATAAAGTTTCTACATGCAAGCAGCAAAGAACGGACACAGTTAGGCTCAGTGTGCTTAGGGATTATTTTTTCTTTTTGCAATATCAGCAGTCAGTACACAGGCCTTAGTACATATAACTGTCACATTGTAAGGTGCAAAACCTCATTGTGGATCTTTTATTCTTTCTTGTATAGTAAATTTTCCTTTCAATAAAGTCCATATAGACAAATATCTACTTTCCTGTGGTCACTGACCTTTTTACATGACACAGTTGAACTGAACTGAATAACAGAAGAACAGCCGAAAGATCCACTGATAACCACAACAATTAGTTTCAGTCCAACTGTGGAAAAAACACAATATGCACTAAACTGTACTGAAGTTGATACTATGCCCTTACGTGAATAGAGTTTAAAAGTATGTATAGTTTCTTTTTTCTTATTTTACTTTTCTTGCAGTTTTTATTTTATCTTGTATTTAGAATTTACCAGAGAAACAACATCTACTGGCAAAGAATTCCTTGTATATGTTTACGTACTTGGCGAATAAAGATGATTCTAATATATTCAGCTTCAAAAGGCTCATAAATTTATAAAACCTTACGTTGTTTTCCATCTTTCAAGTGTAGTAAATTAGTGTTTTGCACTCCATCTAGTACTCATTCTATGTTAATAAATGAAAAATAAATCTATTTTTTCTATTTTGACACACTATATGTATTTTCACAAGACACATTATGACTTTTTGTGGCAGGAAAATAGGTCTTTTAGGGCATGAAAATTATTGACATGAAATAATAATAAAGTTTCTACACGCAAGAAGTAAAGAATGAATATGCTAAGGATTTCTAAAAAAATCTTTTTTATAATATCAGCAGTAAACACAACTGTCACATTGTAAGGTGCAAAACCTCATTGTGGATCTTTTATTCTTACTTGTATAGTAATTTTTTTTTTGGTCCTTTCTTCCTTTCTTTCTTTTCAGATGTTGTAAATTGTTGTTTCACTGTAAGCACTTAATAAAGTACATCTGGTACTTATTCCATGTCAAATAAATAAATGTATAATAAATCTTGACACACTGCAGGTATTTTCACTTTTTGTGGTAGGAAAAGAGAATTGGGGGCATGAAAAATTAAGTTTCGACATGCAAACAGTAAATACTGGATACGTATAGGCACAGTTTGTTTAAGGAAGCATATAATCTTTGCATTGTGTGTGATTTCTGCAGATTTCTCTGATAAACACGGTAAGTTTCGTGGTTCTCTTACCACACTCCGTCCAGAGCCGCCGCCGCCGCTGTCCTGGAGCGACAGCCGGAATTCCCCGAACTTCCCCGGGTCCATGCTGAGCTGCAGGCGGAGTGATTCATCACCTGCCCCCGGAAGACACAGCGGCCGAATTCCAGAATGGCAAACCGACACCCGGACCGACATGAGGACGGTTTGACAGCCGAGTTGTGAGTTCGAGGCCCCGGGGAGGTGAGAGGGGAGGGCGGCGGGGCTGTGAGTCCAACCGCCGGAACTCAGCGACATCTTAGCGGCACATGAAGGAGCACCGAATAAACACAACCACGCGGGCTCCGAGGGGTCGGTTACCTCCTGTCCCACGGTGTCCACGGACTGAGACTACCTCTGTGGATATGTCTCACATTGTGTTTCTTTGTTAAAATGTTACTAATCGCGAAGAACAGGAAGCAAGTGCGCAGACTCACTCAACTGTTTTTGAGCGAGTTAAACAAAGTCCCGCTCCGAACACAAGTTTCACTTCTGTTTTCTCCGCTACAAACCCGATTTAGACCAACTTTGTCATCTCTTTTCGCTTGTGAGGCAATATCCGACACCTTTCCAATCACAAGTTGATGACAGGAACATCTAACTACACACTGCTAACTAGGTTGTTGTTGATGGTGCGTTTGCTTTCACTTCTTCTTGCGCATGCGTGTTTTCAAGAGTGACGTATGATTTAATAATATCTGTACTATTTCTGTCTTTAGAAATTATGACACATTAGCTTAGGTAAATCTTTACAAGTTTATTTAATTTTGTTTACCCGATGATTTTCTTAGGTCTGCGCTTATTTGCAGCGCTGTAGAATATATTGATGTTAAATCCTATGTGTTCGGATATAAGCTTTTTGACCACAAGGGGGCAGCAAAACATCCTTTTTCGTCGTTTGGATAGGATAGAGGGTCTGATCAACCATGACTGTGAAATGCATGACATATTATTGACAGTATCCTCCTCAGACCCAGCAATGCATTTTGTCCTCTGTAGTGGCCAAAGAGTTTCAAAGCTTTACTTAAAAAAAAAAGCTGTTCACAAAGGTCATTCCATAAAAATAAAAATAGAAATAAAAAATGTATCTGAAAAAACTGTTGCATCAAGCTGTTTCTAATCATGGCAATTATTTAATGTAAGAAAAAGCCAAAACTTTAACTAAATCACTAACTAAATCACTAAATAATCAGAAATTAACCCATAAAGACCCATAATTATTTTTTGTGATAACTTCCAAAATAATTTTTCTCTACATATAATCAAGTGATTTATCACCATATATTAGAATGTTATCCTTTGCATTTTTGCATTGAAAATCGGGTATTTTCCTATAGTTAATTACTGACCATGCAGATGTTCATAAAAGCTTAGTAAGTTTACAGGTTATCATATTAGAACAGAGAAAATTTATGAAAACATAACATTTCCAGCAAAATATATCATCAGCATAATATATAAGTGTATAACCACTGTCATTTGTCAAAATACATGGGTTTTATTGGTGAACCAATGTTGCAGAGGATGATGGTGTTTCCATGTTCACTACAGAGGCTATGGATGTATCTGAAAAAGACGTGATGCTGCTAAAAAGCTGAAAAACTTCATTTACCGTAATTATGTCACTGTAAGTTATTAAACATTTCAGACAGGCAGATGCTTTTGGGTCTTTATAGGGTTAAAACTATGTAGAAAAAATAATAATGATAATAACTTTAAAAATAAAACCTGTGATCCATTGGAGAAACACAATCTATTCGTCTTCAAAGGGTTCATAAATGAATTAAACCTTAAGCTTTCTTTTTAAACCCCAACAATTTCAGGCTTCTTCCTAACTAAATGATTTTTTTCTTGTACAATATGTAATAATCTCCGTTAAAGGAGCAGGACGGTGCAGCTGCTTACCAACTAGTTGGAAACACAACCCAATTTTACTGTTTATACCATAGGTGGCCGAAACAGACACCAATTAATGCTGTACTTGTAGTTACAAATGACAGAACTGAGAATAGTGCTTAGAAAATAGTGTTTATCTATTTAGTGTATCTCTATTTCTATTCTTTCTTTTAATAATTTGAAAGATTATTGAATTAAATTACTCTATATTTTTATTTTATCTACTTTCTTTTCTCAGTATTTTTGTCTTTTTATGATTTTATTTTCCCCTGGATGTTCCATTTATTTATTTAGAAGTACATTGAACTGCCTTTGTGTATGAATTTTCTCTATATAATGTAAGTAAGCCTGTCTCATAACATCTCCTAATTATTTATTGTAGAATAGCAATTACATTTAAATGCACCTTGCACTGTTTCATCCATAATACTGAGATTGGCTGTTTATTTTTCATCTTTGAAGATTTATTTGTGGTTGTGGTTGAATCTTTTTCATTTAGCAGCGTTTTAAAGCAACTCAAAGGATTGTGGGTAATTAAACAGCACCGAGGTCACCCAGGATCCACAGATGCATCTGTGGAATTTCTCTGAAGTAACGACATGACATTTGGAAGGATCTCGGACATTAGAACAGCCTTCCGGTGAAATGTGATGACAAAGCTATATGTAAATGAATCCTTCCTCCAGACTGATAATAACCTTATGTTTCCATGGCCCTAGATGTAAATGTCACTATAATTAATAACGACCCAGGTGGGACTTGAACCCACAATCCCCAGCTCCGGAGGCTGATGCCTTATCCATTAGGCCACTGGGCCACTATAAACTATTGTATCTCTATAAGATTAACATACTAGTCAGCATCAAAATCTACTTTCATGGATCCATTTCTTAATTACTGTCCTCAGTGAACAGTCGGCAATCAAGGTTTCACATCCATATATCAGTCGTTCCCTGTTTCATCTCCCACTCCAGCCTTTGTGTCTTGATTAAACCTCAAGAAAAGTCTCTATTTTTGGACAAAACCCAAAAGTTTTCACTAATTGATTTTTGCTTGAAACAAACAGGAAACGCCTTGAGATAAATCTCCCTGTTTGCCATCGTCTTCCCAGGTGAAGCTTTTTTTTTAAGAAATGGAGTAAACATGGTCAATGAAGGTGCCTGCCCACACACTCTGCAGTCACGAATCATGAGGCCGTTAACAAAATATACTATAGGCTCCAAGGGGACTGATTTAATTGGGTCAAAATGCTAATCATTCTGCAAAGAGGTTCCCTCAGTCAATACCACAAACACTACAACAGCACAACATCAGTGTACCACAGAAAACCAAGTCTCTTTGTCTTATAATGCACAATAATGATTAGCATTATCGGCATTTATTCTTACATCTTTGAATTATGGTTTGTGCTCATAATGCAATAGTGACTCAGATGTGTTTTTTCACATGGTGTAGTAGAGCAGGAGGGCTTGTGGGTCCCCTCACGTTTGGACGAGAGAGACGGTCCTCCTTTCAGAAACACACTGATGACTCAGGTCAGATGAATGTATTCAGTCATGTGCTGATAAGCCTGTGATTTCACTCACATGGGAGGGAACCCTGCAACACAAAGGACCAAATCTTTTTTTTTTTTTTTTACTTAATGAGGAGATTTTACTCAGTGAGATATGCAGCGGTGATTAAATAACTAAAAATATCTGTACAAAAGAAATCACACCCATTCATACAACCGCATACTCTTTACATTTTGTTTTAATTAGTAGTAGCAGTGGTAACACCACGGCACATTTTATTCAAAACAGAGATGAAACAAATTTTTCCTGAATGCATTTTTAATAACAAGAAACACTAGCAATCCAAGAAGAACCAAATCCCATGCTTTTCCATATAAGGGCGTGGTGTCATAAATCAAACAGAAGCTCATTACTTAAACATGCTTCCATGTTGCTGTGTGATTACACATCCTCAGGTTGTTATCTTCTCATTATTGTGGTCATGCTCGATCACAGGCTGGCCTTTCGCTGCTTCACACCATCTGATCTCAGTTAACGTTCACCTTATCTAAGGAGGAAAACCAAGGAAGAGACTCCCACTGCATCATGGGAAACATAAAACAATGATATGCATATACAGTATATTTTTAAAGTTACTTTCTCCTTCATCAAAAACAAGTGCTTTAATATTTCATTGCTTTCCTACAGCTGGTCAACACGTCAAGCGGGGATCGACTCATATACCTACATCTAGTTATAGCTGCCCTATCAGATATCTTGACCTTTACAGGCATTGTTTTGGACCCTACGGGGTCTTTACACCTGAATACATTTGACAGCAAAACATTTTCCTCACCTCAGCCTCTCGCACTTATGATTCATCACAGTCACCTCTCAACCCTGTGGCAAATAACACACACAAACAAACTATTTTAACAAGTTTAAGTTCTCTCTCCCTCTTAAATCAATCTGATATTGCAGTGTGTCTTTCAGACCTAAAACTCTTATACATGTACTGTGAGTCTTGGCTGTAAAATGAGCATTTAGGCATTTTCTACAATATAATTAGTTCCAAAAGTTGGCGCCTCTTTCTAAGAATATACTGAGAATGTTGCTGTAGATAAAAGCTGATTGTACTTGTCTTGTGCCTTGTAATCAAACTGATTGATGAAAGGCTCATCAAAAACACCCACCACAGTTCCGGGGTCAGTGTTTGTCAGACGTACTTGAGATGGTGGGTCTCCCCATGTCGACTAATTTAAAGTTGTCCTTATGTCACTGCCTTCCTGATGGATGGCGCTGCTGCGTGACAGACATCAGGAAAAACTCTAAAACCAAATCTTCATTCTCAGTGGGTTGGGGTG
>JAPQRQ010000014.1:20833774-20844505 GCA_037367365.1 Apogon talboti | reverse complement strand
CCCCCCCCCCCCCCCCCCCCACACACACACACACACAGTAGATTTATGCATGATGGTTTTATTTTATCTGACTAGAAACTCCATAATTATTAAAATATTGACCATATCTAGATGAGGTAAACACTGCGTACATACAAATCAGACTCATTGCATGTCAGAGTTCAGGAGTTGGACCTGCGTCGGACACATTTACTGTAATTTTTTGTCATTATGTCTTCAGCAGCAGTGAAACAACACATCGCACAAACCCGTCAAATGAATGTGAAGCAAACCCCGACACTTCAGTGCAGAAAAATGCTAAAGCAGCACTACAAATCACTAGCCTAGCAACATGTGATACTACAAACCCACAGGTTAGTCCAACACCCATGTCCAATAGTCTGTGAATAATCCTATAATTACCCCAATAAATGAACCAGTTATAGTGACTGTTAGCTGGGTTGGAAGTTATTTATTGTCTTAATTACAGTCTGTACCATCCCTATGAAAAGTAGATCAGGTGCCAAATTAAGACTTTGAGCTCGCCCAGCCCTACATCTCTTTACTTTCCAAACTTTGCAGAGATTTTAGGATTATACTGTACCTAAGACATCCTGAAATGTTCTAAAATCAGGCTCAGAAAGCTTTAAAGTATGTAAATTACTCATTACAGTCTGTGTCAAAGGTGTAGTTTTGTCAAATGATTTAGGAAAAGCTTTTATGTCTTCTGAATGAATTCCATCTCACGGCTGATTTGTGCGCTGCTTTACTATTCATTGTTTTGTCCATTTAATGATGCGAGTCTCAGATACACACATGCAGCTCAAATTAAGAAAAATTTATAGCTCGTTAAAATTCGGAGCTGAAAGAGGCCTATAATTAATCCAGTGGCACATTCCCAGCTCCATAAATAATAATTTGGAAATCAATGTGAATCAATTAAGGATTAGTTCTTTAATAGATTGACCTCGCTCCGTCTCTAAACTTAGCATGCGGATGAGTTTGTGAGTAATAGTCAGTATGTGGAATCTGCAATTCGTTCATGTTTAATCGCATGAAATCATTTCACAATCAGCAATGTATGACAGTCCTCCCTGCAACCAGTAAATAAGGAATCAGCAGATCTATTTTAACCCTTGTTGTAAATAGCAGTGCCAATCTCCTTAAAGGCAGCTTAGATAATGCCTGATCAAAACAATCCTCCGGAGTTATCAGTATAAATGGGAACGTTGAATATATATGACAAAACAAACTTTCATTATATGTGGCTTTGGGGTCGACAGGCAGGGAATGTGCAATGAGTAAGAAAATCCTGCGGTGCCAATATCTTATTTCTTTCATAGTCTGGCGAGTTCACTGTGGCAGGAGATCAGACAGTGTGATCTTCCTGAGGGAGGGATAAGGGCGCATAAGAGGGAGAAAATAAGTGAGGGGTGAAGTTAGAGAAAAAGGGAGAAAGATAACTATTCATACAGCACCTTAGAGATGTTCCTGTCATTTCATGCCAAGAGAAAGACGCAAATAAAAAGAACATAAAGCGATGGATTTAATAGAGTTTGTGAAAGACACCAACTGTAATGCCATTCTGAATGTGAATGCTGGAAAGCACTTCACTCAACTACCCATCATGCAGCTTGCATCCTCTGTTGGCAGCCCACCAGGATATGAAACGCCACCGGCTGCATAGTGGGAGATCTTCTAGGCCGGAGATGTTTTTGATAGATCACATCTGCACATGCGGCAGTTGTAATCCAGCCAATTCCAAGAGTGGGAAGGATCCACATTAAAATTTCTATTTGAGTAAATCAGCGCCTCCCAGTTTGAAGGTCTGTGTACTTTTCCTTCGTAAATGTTTATAGATGGATAAATACACAAAGCTGCATTGAGTTATCTAAAGATCAATGTGCTCTTTTATTTGCTTTAATTATTTATTCCATTTCCTTTCTTTTTCATCCTTATGTGACAAAAAATGGCACATGATGAAAAGCTAATTTGTTGTATAATCTTCACTTTAGTTTCAAATAAAAATGTGAATGAAAATCCTGAAACATAGCTGAATCACACTGTCTTCATAAACATCATAAACCCCTGAAGTCTATTTTGACTATAACTGGGCTATATATTGAATTAATTTGATTAATCAAGGTTTTTCTTTCTGAAAATCCTCTGAAGACTTTTCTTGCTTATCAAAAACTCCCTTTTTTGTAATTTATTAACTGTGAGTGTGTTTCTCTCCCTCTTGTTAGTTAGTGTATTTATTTGTGAATCAATTTTGCCTTCAGTTCAGCCAGAAAACAATCAAAAAGAAAATAAGATGACATGTTTTTGGCCATATTCCTCAGCTTTAGTCCCAACCATCTTTGAAAACAAATTTAAGTTGATGTGACGACGTAAAGAGAGACCAAACACATCCAATTTAGTCCTGTAGCGCTCTGGACATTATCACTTTAGAATAAAATTATGCTAAAATAAGGATGTGATCTCTGAGTGGACAGCCCACTTCGAAATAACACTTATACAAATAGAAAGCAAGTGTTTTTGGATGTGATCTGTGTCTTGCTTTCACTTTCTCTGTGGAAAATAGTGTCCATCTCCAATCCCACTAACCCAAAATAAAAACAACAAGAGCTTTAGCGTCTGTTCCGACCCTCTAGCCAACTTACAACATAAACCGATTTAGGAATCATGAGATTTCCAATCACCTCTGGGCTGTGGGCCGCTGCGAGAGCACAGGGACCCACATATGACCCTGTGCATGTGGAATTCTCCTCTACGGTATCTGATTTCCTCAGTAGTGAAAGGACAGGAAACACCCGAGCAAAAAACTACAGGTAGGGTTGGGCTGTATCCTGACTGATCCTGACTTACAACTGTGAATCAGATTTAGTGGTTTAACAACTGGACCTGCAGTTGTGTTCAGATCAGAGGTGGAATTGATTCAGTCTCACCCACCTACACATGTATTCACACACACACACACACACACACACACACACACACACACACACACACACACACACACACACACACACACACACAGAGGAGGAGGTCTGGGATCTGGAGGCAGACCAGAGAAGTCAGAGACACATTAATGACTCAGAGCAATATCTGCAAAATGACACACAGTGGTATTCACATGACTGGCAGAAATTAACACGCCCACACGGGGGATGATTCAAGGTTCTTTCTGTTTACGTGTGTGCAAGTACATGTTTCCCTGCGTGTGTACATGTTCACCTGGATAGTAGTGATTTATCACCTGCTATAATAGAACTGCGGTTCCCTGCAGAGGAAAATGCTTTCATTGAACACAAGGGGGTCATATAATGGAGAACAGTTAGAATGAAAGGATTGACACACACAGACACATATAGCAAATACATACGCTGGACAACATAGACCCATAAATGCTCATTATGTCAGACCTCTTAAAGGGGCTTGTATGTAGTGTTTCTATTTATAAATATGAAAAAATGACCTAAAATTATTGTTAGAGCATTGAAAGAGTTCTGAAGTTATACCAGAGAATTAGATTATAGAGATATGAAGTAAATAAATTAGAGATTTATGTGACCACTACAGCTAAAAAAAAAAAAAAAAAAAAGATGGGATGAGAACCATAAAGAAACAACATTTAGAGTGAACTAAAGTAGTAATATCTAGAAACACTGTTGTTGTTTTCACCTCTGGACGCAGCTCTAAATGAAAAGAATGGAGTTTGATGTTGAAATCACAGCAATTCATCCATGTGAGTTTGATTGTCTTATGAAGGTATAAAGTTACTATGTGATGTTATTATCTTTGCAAAGTGGATCCACGGTTCAGACTAAACTGTGACAGTTCTGACCAAATCCAAACAGATCTTTAAAACAGCTACTGATGACACAAACCATACAGAAAATGGAGGTGATTTGTGGTTTCACTGTGGCTGTATTGTGTCTATAATGTAAACTATCAGCTAATGCGGCATGTGACGATTATAAAACACAGTGTTCGTTTGGCCGACTGTCAAAATAACTGGCCTTGAGTTTTGGTTTGAGGAAGAAAACCTGATGATACCATAATATAGATGTGTGTAAACAAAGAGCTTTATACTTTATTCAGTGAGTGATACAGTCTGTGGATATATAGTGTTGCTTTGTTGGTAGTTTTGGTGAAAGCGTGTTAATTAGTTATAAAGAAACTCTTGGACATTGGCATTAATAAAATTTAGGTGAGGGGTTTGTCTCACCACTCACTAGTTTTTTTTTTTTAAGTAACCAGAAAGCAGACGCTCTCTTTTCCCAGTCCACAGTGAAAAACTAAATATAAAGATTCGTGACTTGATACTATTTCATGCTGGAAAAGCGGCGTCACAGAGTAGAGCAGTGGGATTGCATCCTGGTTGCATCTGTCAGATCCTAATTAACAATCTATAATTACAAACTGTCTAATGAAAACGCCTGTGATTAGACAAAAGAGTTAGATTTTCTACAGCCTGAAAACACAGGGAAGGAATAAATACACCAGTCGAACGTCCTCTCAGACCATTTGGTCTACATGACACTGAAAGGTTTTTGTCCAGAGATGTTAAAAAACTAATCAAACACTGCAGCGTTAATCCAAACCACCATTGTACAATATACGGTGTGCAGGAATGTCGTGAAGTGTGTGCAACTCAGCCGGAGCCTGAGTGTCTGCTCTCGTGTCTGACTGTGTATAAAGTGCAAATCACCATTAAGAGTTACGATCGACTGGCACCTCCTGTGTCAGCTGATTGGACAGGAGACAAGGCCATGGAGGGGAGTGGGGGGGGTGTAGAGACACGGCGATTAGTGGCTGTCTGTCCTCTGCCTCCATCTGAAGCCCTCTCCTTTCACTGCTCCATGTATATTATTGCCAATTTAGGAACACCTTTAAGATCAGATATCCGCTTACTCCTTACCTTTTAAAGTCCCACTCTTGTCTCACGACTGCAGCTTTTCCAGTCCAGCAGCAGATTATTGACAAAAAAAGTAAAAGATCCTGTCATATCGCTTCTATTTTGGCATCAGTGGAGCCCATTCACCGCGTGACTCTGGATTATACCGATGCACTTTCAATGCATTTCTCTCCATCTAGGCTGCTAACAGCTGCTGACCAAAAACTATTAACTGTTCCATCAATCAGACTGGAAACTAAAAGGTGAGTGTGCAATTTCTTTGACAGCCTTTCAGCTTTGGTGAGATCAGCAGACTCCACTGCACCTTTTCAAAGCATTTATACCACAGTCAATATTTCTCTTAACTATCATACCAGTTACAGTGCTTTAACGTGTGATATTTTTGGATAAACTCATATTTTTTCTATTTTATGTAATGTTATTCAGTTTACTTAATTTTCATGTCATTTTAGATTCAATTATTTTGTATCTTCATTCTTTGTTTCATCATTATATTCATCATTTTTATAAAAATCTATCTGACTTGTAATTTTAATTGGTCTCATATATACAGACAGGAGAGGGTTCACCGGGTTTACACTCCCACCTATGTTCAGGTACTTGAAATAAGGCTACACACATTAACTCTCTGCACAACTTACATTGCCCATGTGATTTAAAGTTCCATGCTGCAAACAGATAGTGCTCCAGTGTGATGAATGGAGTGCAGGCTTCCATTCTTTATCCCCGGTGACGTGCAACTTGCTTTTTTTTTTTTTTGCTTCCTTCTTTCCATGCTCTTCCTGCCTTTTCCCCCCATGTGTCTTACAAGCAGAACATCATAACAAAAGCGCAGAGCGAACAAGCAGCAGGACAGAAACGGATACAGACATGTAAATGCCCAATTAAACTGGAGACATCAGTGGCGATGTGCTGTAGGGTACACTCTCTCTGTCTAAGACTCGTTTTTGTCACCCGCACTGATAAAAATACCTCTGCAAGGAGGACAGAAAAGGATCACAGTGTGACTCTCCTCCTCTTCTAGCCGCAGGTGCATGTCTGGGAGCAGCGACGGAGTTCAGGAAGTTTATCTCACTGGTGTCTTTAAAAACACACACCATGACTACTACTGCTATGCTGTTACAGATAATAAAAGAAATTACACAGATGAAAATTTATGTCTTAAAAATGGATTTATGTGATGAACTGACACCTCCGTAACGATGTTTATTGACATTAGGGTCGTCCTTTAAGCTGGGTGTATACTGTGGATTTCAGGCACAAAGATGACAATATGTAAAAATATGTTTGGTCGTGGCAAAAAAACAAACAAACTGTGGTCTCAATTTAATTTCACCATCTCACTGTGTGACTTCTGCAACGACTTACATCACTTAACAACATTAACGTATTGATTGAAGTTTATGTTGCTAAATGTATTAACCATCATCATCATAACTTAAAGTCAAAACCAGTTTCTTACTCATCTCTCCCCCTTCAGCTTTGGAGGTATTCTTTACATATAAACACCACTTTTGTTACATTATTAGCTTAATTTCATTGTTAAGAACAATATTTGAGCTATGTCGCAGCTAGGGGTGCGTATACCAACACCTATATTCAAAATGACATTTTGGCTGATTGCCAAAGCTAATACTGATGTTACTGTCTGTTTCTTTATTTTGTTCTTGTCCTAATTTATTCCTAAATCCTAAAAACCGTACATTTTTACTCCTCATTATATTATCTTTGAATGAACACTTCAAACATGCACATCTATGAAAAATCTTTTAATATAACTGCACCTACATAGATGAAAAGACACTGATATTGGCTGTCTCTGTACACATCGTACGCAGGTTGACCACATCTGTGTCATACGGCTGGTGATAAACTTTTAAGACTGACATCTCAGTCTTTAGGAGGCTTTACAGACCATTTTATCTGCTTCTACTGCATCAGAATACTCTTGTTGAGGAAAAACGCTTTGTCTTTACTGAAAACAAATAGTTAAACCTCCACTACTGTCTGTCTCTGAAGCTGCTACTTGTAACAATAAATTGATGTGACATGCATGTGATATCTGTAAATGTGAGCGAGTGTATTTGTGCGGTAACATACGAAACAGGCTGCTACTGCTACAGCTTTGTACATGCTTGTTAGATCATGTCCCGAGGCCTCGAAGTCGTACAGCTTTAGACACAAGCAGCACCAAATGCAAAAAAACAAAATAATTAAATACGGTGTTGTGTGCGGCAGCTTGTCAGCCACAGTGTTTCGCCACAATGACACGACCAGGGCTTGTTCTGTTTGCTTGGAGTTACATTTAATATAGGACAGACGGTTAATGTCGCACTGTAACTGCAGCGGCGCCTGTGTATGTGTGTGTGTGTGTGTGTGATAAACAGATATGTATGAGGCTGGAGTGCAATACACACACACAGCAACAAAATACATGAGATCATAGTGATGCTGACTAAAATATTTCAAAAGCATTTATTGGCAAGAAATAGTATTCACTAGTTGTCTGTGCTGAGTATGTATTATGTGTGCTCATTTGTGTGTTAAGTACATATAGTGTGGGATAGTTCTGCAGCAGATGTCATAATCTCCTCGCTGGCATGCTTTAGGATGAGATTATGAAAGACATAAAGAGGTAAGAGCAGTTTGTCATTTGTGCTATTGCTATTTCTGCAGAAAAACACACACACACAGACGGTATAGGTACGTCAATCCAAAGCCCGAGGACTGTATAGGGAGCACAAAGTAATCCATTTCTGCAGATTAAGCAAAGAGAGGTGCTGTTGCTCAAATGCAAATGTGGAAAACGGAGACTTCGGCAGGCAGAGAGAGGTGCAAAGTGACAGACGGAGACAGAATTTTAACAAGGGGCAGAACAAAAAAAAATGAAAAGAAACAAGGGTGAGATGGAGAGGAGGAAAATAGCAAAGGGAAGAGACGGGGAGAACAAAGCATTATGGGAGTAAAAGAAAAAGAGAATTTAATGGAATTTGTAAAACGCACAAGTGCTCTTCTCTCTAATTGGACCAGGCGCTTGTCCTCTCTAACACCTTTTAATATCTTTTCCGTCGCTGCCCTTCCTCTTTCCCTATCCCTCATCTGTTTCCTTCCTCTGCTATGAACCTGTGGAAACCAAACAACAACAACAACAGCAAAAAAAAAAAAAAAACACTCATCAGTTTCCACTAAAATGCTTTTGACTTTCGACTGTTTCCGACTGCTCTACTCATGTGTGTGAGTTGCAATGCGCTCCTGGATAATGGGCCGAGGATGCCGCTAATCCGACCAGACTGCAAATGGTCATGCCTGTCCCACTCGCCCAGGAGTGGATGCTATGTATGTCTGATGCATGTGCCTGTGGGTGTTTCTTTTAAAGACTATGAAGGTGTTAAATCTAATCTGCTGAATCACTACATCGCTTCTCTTCTTATACCATCTGCCATCCTCTCACAAACATCTCATATCGAGCCAAGCAACTTGAAAAAGTGAGTTGTGAAAACCTAAAAATCTTCAATGAATGGTTATAGCCACCGCAAGTATAGCAATTAAGCCTATACTTAGAAAAAATAACCAGTGCATGTGTTTGCACATTTGCTTAAACATTTGTCTGATACATGTTTTCTTATGTGCATCCATGTGTGAGTGGGTGACTGTAGCCTGAGCGTGTCCACGTGTGTGATGATTGCAAAATCTGCTTTCCGTCGACAGATCACACTTAGGAGCAGCGTGGCCGTGCTCCTGCGAATGTTGATGGACAGCCGGTGCATATGAATGAGACCATTTGGTCATCTATTTCCTTTGTGAATTGATTTTACATTTAGATTCGAAAGCATCCTTCAGAAACGGTTGAAGCCAAAAGCGCAGACAAGAGGAGGGGGTTGATGATTTATTAGGCATGAATGAAGTGTTTCCCAGAGAATTTGAGAATTTGACAGATGCTACGTTTCATGTATTTTCATTTAAAGTGACAATAACGGCTACGTTTCGCAGGGCAAGATGATAAATTGCTTAATTAGCTCTGTATTTTCTGCATAATGACTCCTCTTTAAATTTAAGGATCTCTCCTGCTACAGTGAACTTATTTCCGCACAGTTGTCCTTCATAATTATCAACTCTCTAAGTACACAAAGAGCTATTTTTAATATAACGTACAGGCTTTTCTTGTGTTATGCTCATACAAGCTATAAATCACTGTTCCAAATGACATGACTCCACCCAGACAGAGTGAAGTAATTCATGCTAAAACCAGATTTAAGCCTGTTTAATGCGCTAATGAAAAGTGCTGTATTTATATGTTGCTGGTAAACGGCAATGTTGTGACATCAGGCCCATCTGTGACTCAGTCTAAACCTCTAATGAGAACATTACTGAGCCCGAGGCGGAGACGCACACAGAGAAACACCGAGAGGAATGGAGTGGGGGGTGGGGGGGGTGACAGAGGGATGATCGATGCAAACCTTGCCACCTCTTTTGACTGCCATCATGCCTTCCCCTCCTCCTCCTCCTCCCCTTCTCTGGTTCTCCTTCCCCTGCTCCTCCTCCCTCCTGTCTTATACACCAGGACTTAGGGCAGCAGCGGGTCTAACTCAATACACCATGCAGTGAAAATCAATGAGGACAGAAAGAGTCAGAGTTTGGGGGGGTTAAGGAGATGGAACACTTTTTTTTTTTTTTTGCACAATGCAATCCTGACCATCTCCACCTTAACACACAAACCGACGGAAAACCAAAATGCACTCCCAGTCATCAAAATACACCTGTATCTTTTTGCAAACCCCCCCTTTGTGAATTGTGCTCTTCCACATTCCACAAGATGCATAAACTGCTCATTTACAATTAATTTCCCTCCAGCAGGGAACAGTAGAAGAATAGTACTTCCAGCACCCCACCCTAACCCAGACAGACGGAGCTTCATATTCATTCAGCGGCTGAGTCAGAGCACAAGAACAACTCCCAAGACAGTTTTAATAAACACACACAAACAGTTTTATAAGGCGCATTTGCAAATACAACCAGCAGCTGCGTTGTGTTTACCTGCCTCCTCTTCTTTTTCTCCTCTGATTGTCATTAAATGCACAGTTCAGCCCTAATTTTGAGTTTCCTCTGTGAACAGGGATGCAATTGGGGATATAAAAAAGCAGTGAGGAGGGTGGGGGGAATATCCCAAAATTGCTAAATTCCCCAACAAAATATCAGTTGCATGTCAAAAAAATCTGACAAATTTCTGATTATTCATCTTTCCCCGTCCCTCGGTGCCTTACGCCATCTGTTTTCTTTCTCTTTCCAGTAGTATACACACACAGAACTGACTACATATATACATTTTTCCTCAGTCTGCCTTCTATTTTTCCCATTTTTCACTTAGTACAGTCTCCCTTGGTGGCCCCATATTTTCTCCCCTCTTTGCTGTGCAACTAATAAGGGCATCTGAAAAGCAAAGAAATTGAGCTCCACTGGAAAACAGTCTCTAAAAACACAGGAGAGCACCTGTCCTTGCAGCTCTGGCTCTACCAAAGTCCTCCATCCTTCTCATTCATTCACTTTTTCCTCTTATTTTTCTGCCCACAGTGAACACCTTCCCTCAAACCCCCTTTGAAAACCCTCTCCCACCCTTAAATGCCCCCTTTTTATATTTTTAATCCCTGTGTTTCCACCCGTCTCCACTTCAGAGTCATGCAATCTACCAATTCTCAGCCTCTCTTGTATCTCATTCATTCTTCTGTTATTACTCTAACCGCTCCAGTCTCCAGCGCCTGTGTGTGTGTGTGTGTGTGTGTGTGTGTGTGTGAGTGAAAACACTAACCTGCCCTTCTGGCATGCAGAGCAGATCC
>JAPQRQ010000014.1:20803643-20824588 GCA_037367365.1 Apogon talboti | reverse complement strand
AAGACTCTCAATGGGGTTCAGGTCTGGACTCTGTGGTTGGTAATCCATCCATCCATCCATCCATCCATCCATCCATCTTCTTCCTCTTATCTGGGTCCGGATCACAGGGCCTGCAGCCAAAGCAGAGAAGGCCAGACTTCCCTCTCCCTGACCACCTCCTCTAGTTCCTCCAGGGGGATTCTGATGCATTCCCAGGCTAAATGAGAGCCATAATCCCTCCAGTGTGTCCTGGATCTACCCTGGGGTCTCCTCCCGATTGGACATGCCTGGAACACCTCACCAGGGGGCGTCCAGGAGGCATCCTGGCCAGATGCCCAAACCACCTCGACTGGCTTCGATGTAGAGGAGCAGTGGCTCTACTCTGAGCTCCCCGCCCTATCTCTGCAGAGGAAACTCATTTCCACCACTTGTATCCACATTCTGATTGTTTCGGTCACTACCCACAGCTCGTGTCCATAGGTGAGGGTAAATTGGAAGCTTTGCTCCTTCTTGACCACAGTAACCCAGTACAGTGTCCACATCACTGCCCTGATCTGCCTGTTGATCTCACTCTCCATTCTTCCCTCACAGAGATACTTAAACTCCTCCACTTGGGGCAGAAACTCTTCTCCAACTCTCCATCCTATTTTAACTAAGAACCATAGCCTCAGATTTGGAGGTACTATTCTTCATCTCAGGGGGCTATTGACCCTATACTCCCAGAGAACCCCCCCACAGGATACCCCGAGGGACATGGCTTTCTCCCAATCCAAAAAGGCACATGTGGACTGGATGGGTGGTGGGCGGTGGCTAATCCATGTGCGAAAATGGTGTATTAAACTCCCTGAACCACTCTTTTATAATTTATCGCTGATGAGTCTGAACTGAATGTTTTGGTTTTTTTTAAGTGTGTGTGTGTTTTTTTAGTATAACCAAAATAAAAATATTCATTCATTCATTCATTCATTCATTCATTCCTTCATTCATTCATTCATTCCTGGTATCATCATCTGGGAATATGCACATGCCATCAAGAAGAAACAAAAATCCACTGATGTTCAGACCTGATCATTCAGTATATATTCATGTTCAGCTGACCACATTTTATGGACACCTAGTGTTGCTGAACCTTGATCTGACCAACTGAATCAACCCCAGATCATAACACTGCCCCCACTTGCTTGTACTTTTGGCACTATGCATGATGGGTAATCACTTTATCCATGTCTCTTCTCACCCAGATGCTCCATCATTCGTTAATCTGGACTCATCAGACCAAATGACCTCTTATCCTCTCTATCAAACTGATGGTTGTTTAAGAAATGAGAAGCTACTCATCAACAACTTGTTGCAGCTGAAACATATTAATCTTTGCAGTAATTATCCAGTGGAAGGCTCTTATCTATTTGCTTTGTTACATCCAGATGGCCAGGCAGTGTATAAAAAAATGGCATTCTAATTTTCATCAAATCAATCATACTCTGTGTTTACATTCACAGAATGTGATATTAGCCTCCTAAAGACAATGAAAAAACCCACATGACACAGAAACAGGAAATCAGTCTAAAGCGAACCATCTTATCTTAATTGTAATACCAGTCACTCTGCATTAACAAAAACCTATTCACATCACAGAAAATATAATGTTAGTGGGATTTTGCTTGTAATTCTTAGATAAATCTTATCCCTACAGATAATAAGTTGCGAACGAGGTTTACGTTGGCAGCACTACAAACTCAAGCACGGGTTATTTATTCTGTGTATGTGATACATTTGCATACTCCCACTTTCATAAACAGCATGCATATGAATATTTGCATTTAAAAAGAAATATTCTGTTAGACTAGAAGAGCTTGTTGCATGTTTGCCGTCTGAAATGATATCTAATTTTCTATGTGTTGAACAATACTATATTTGACATTATAAGTGCACTCGAATTATTATAAACAACACAAAATAAAACCCACATGGGATTGATTTCCACATATGCAGAATACCAGCTACACCAAATGCAGTTTTTTCTTTCATTTATTTATTTATCAAGGCTCCTCATCCAATTTAAAGCTACTTCAACACACACACACACACGCAGTAATTCTGTTATACTGTGAAGCAGGCAAACTTGGGGCTGATTATTTCTTTCACTGATTATTAACTCCATCTGCACTTTCTGGAAAAAAAAAAACTGCCATACTGACTCCAGACAAAGACAGCCATTAAATGCCCTTTTGAACATGAAATGAGCTATAGGAGACGTGCAGGTGCCCATTTAGTGCTGTAGATAAAGTATGTTTAGCTGGGTAATGGCATCCTGGGTCAAACTAAGAACAATACAAAGTTTTGTGAGTGCTGAAAGTTAGCGAGTTAACACACTCTTGAATGAAAAACTATTGATTATGTAGATAAGTCACTGCAGTGTGTGTGTGTGTGTGTGTGTGTGTGTGTGTGTGTGTTGAGGGTATAGCGGCTCTAAAGGGGGAACAGAGCCCATGCAGCAGAATGTCAATTTGTGTGTAATTTAAAACCAGGATTGCAGGATGATAAGTGGATTTAATCATATGCAGTTTGCTCTGACAGGCTGTCAGTCCCGGTAAATATAACGTGTACTGAAGATCTATTGACTCCATTCTCTCCTATTTCTCTCCCTCTTTTTCCATCAAGTCTGCCCTGCTTCCACGTCCTCGCTTGCTCTCTCTGTCTGCTGGTCATCTATAACAATGTTTATTTTTCAGCCTCTCATTCCCACCATGTTGCCCTCTTCCTGGCTTTCTCTTCCAGCTGATAAAAAAGACGGGAGATTTGGCTTGAGTTTAAGTTATGGTCAGATTGTTAATCAAGATAATGGCATCTTGACGTCCAGCTGAACAGTCTGGGCATGAAACACAAACAAATGCAGTTCTTTTAAAATGATGGATCGGCCTTTCAGCTGATCTTTTCCTGAGCTACAACCCTCAGAAGTGATTGACTGATGCCCAAGATGCGACTAAAATCAGCTTGTATGTCAAGGAAACACAGTAATGTATAGAATATAGTGTAATAAAGAATATAAAGAATATACATCGACATGTCATTTGATGGAAATTGTAGGTTTTGTTGTAATTTGACATCAAAACAAATTTAAGTTGACACTAAAGGAATAACACTGCAGGTTTTGTATGCAATTAAAGAGATTTGTGTCAAACACAACCAGAAACACAACAAATAAAAACCCTAAATGAAAATATCATTTATGTAAAAGATGGTAAGCTTTGCGAGATGAGTTAATTCCTGTGTATTTCTATTTTAGACAGTTGAATAGGAGACAGGTACATTAAGGGAAAACAATGCACCGTAGGAAACAGATAAAGCTATTCTATATTTATGTTAAGTCAGTTTTAGAGCAGCTGAGGAGAGGATCCTCAGAGAAGGAGAACACGATATACCTCAGAGTCTTTGATCAGAGCTTTGATCCGCCTGCTGCAGAGGAAAAAACCACAACACCAACATCTCCTGTTCACCAGTAAATCACACAGCCCCGAGCAGGGGGACGCAACAGCACACCTGGTTGATAGATGTGTGCATGGATGTTAGTGTGTGTATGTGTCGAGCGTGCATGTGTGTCAAGTTTAAGTGTGCCCGTGTACTTATCGATTCGGGTCGATATGCATTTTCAAGTGTACAGTACCTAAATGCACTTGGTAATTGTGAATTGATCCAGGGCTTTCCAAGCGCTTAAGAGGCTTTTAATTGAAAGTGGGCCATTTCAAATGTGAAGATGTTGCCTTTTCTCTCTGTTTACATGTGTGTATGACTGTGTGCAATGCTAAAGTCTACGCAGTAATCTCATCCTGCCTAAAACGACATAATAACACACTATTTTGTGCACATGTTTTTCCAACACTGTATTATGTGTGTACTCACATATTTCCATCTTTGCACACTATGTGCACCAGAGCTGGAGAAATCCTGATCCACTCCACTCCAGGGTGAAAAAAAACCTATGAGCAGTGAACAAATTTTGGCTCAACTGATGCACAAAATTTGCATTTGGACCCCGACTGGGTGAATCCAAGTTACACACTTCATCCAACTTGAATGTCGGCTTAAAGAGAAACCTAAACTAACCAATGCAGACTATCTAAACTCTCTTTCTCCTCTGCAATGCAGTAGTAGACTGGCATGTGGCTCATAAATTTCAAGGTAGTGAGCTTCTGGCATTTGGCTATTAGAGTGGTTGGCAAGCTGTAGATTAAAGTAAGGTGTGAGAAGATTAAATCATATTGCTCACAGGTAGTCTGGAGACGACTGACCTGTTATGGCCTGGCGTTCCCAAACACATGTTTTAAAGGGTCTGACAACGTAGCCATAACAAAAAATTTGCACGTCTGCTAATGCTGAAATATTTACTGGTAATATTTGGATTTTAGAAGCAGAACCAGAAGGAGGAGGAGGAGGGGGGAGAGGAGAATGAGAAGGAGAGGAGGAGCAGAAGCAGAAGCAGATGAAGAAGAAAAAGAAAAAGAAGGAGGAAGAGAAGAAGAAGGAAGAGCATGAACAAAAGCATCAGCAGAAGAAGAACAGGAGCAGAAGTAGATGCAGAGAAAGAGGATGAAGCACGAGAGGAAGAAGAGAGGAAGACCAGAAGCCACTGCAGAGTAATAATAAGAAGGAAAAACAGAGCATTAACAGAAGAAGAAGGTCTATTGACTACACATTATAGCGGACCCACTCCTATAGAAATAAACAGCTCCTTCTAAGGGAGAACACAACAATTCAGAAGATAATTCACTAAAATAATTATAATATTATATTCAATTTCTGCAGTTTGGTCCTCCTAAATAACGCCAAAGCCTCACACACTGAACCTATGAGTTATATTATTGTATTGTCACTAATACTAACCTAAAACTAAACTATAGTAACAGGTAAGCTCACTAATATTAATACTAAATGAAACCTAAATAAAAGCTGATTTACCTCTAGACCAGGTTGCTTGTAAGATTATGTGTGCTCAAATTCATTTCACATTGCAGAGTACTCTTTTTTGTTGTTGTGTAATCAATGAGATCTTTAATGAACTGAGAAGCAGCTCCGGAAAATAATCATTATATATGTGTGCTAAACCACAGAAGAGAGTCACAATTAACCCGACAAGTCAATCTTCTATAACCAGCGGTGTCTCTAAAATAAAGGTTTGTAGTGAATTGATGTGATGTGAAATGTAACCCCTGCAGTCCGTCGGTGTTGACTTCTGGACATCCATCGTCAACACCTGAAGACGACTCACCATAAACACAATCTGGTTGCACATTTTGCCTTGTTTTCCCTATATTGGTACATGTATAGAGAGTTTTTTAAAATTAAAAACTGCTTTTAAACAAACTCAGACTTCTTTGTATTTTGGAGGAGAATGTGGGTAACACATATAACATACATTATTAATCATTCATTTTTTCTGTAGTGGCCTTGGTGTGTTTTATTCATCCACAGCATGTATAAATAGCGAACAGACTTCCTCTCATTTTCTTTCTGTCTACAGCTCCAGAAAGAAAGAAAAAACAGACCATTGGTTTATTATTTAAATATGTATTTGAGTAAAATGAACATTAATAAATGAACTGAATAAAATGACTGCGAATAAAAAATGGAAACCAAGTTCATATTCATTAGTGAAGCGACACAACACTTGTATTTTATTTAAGAGATCAATATTTGGCGCAATAACCCTGATTTTGTTTAAATCACAGTTTTCCTGCTTTCACATATTTGTAAGGATTTTGTGCTACTCCTTGAGCAACAAATACAAGGCGTTGCAGCCATCCATCATCCTCTTGGTCTCATTTTAGAGGTTTTCACCAGGGTTCAGGTCTGGAAATTTGGAGTGATGCCTTAATCTTTGTTCAAAGCAACATACTGTATAACCTTCAACAGGCTGCATTTTCAAGGCACAGTGGTTTCAATGCACTGTATATTTTCTTCTTCTTTTAGCCCATCTGAGGGTTTTTATTTATTTATTTATTTTATGAGAAGCCAGAGATGACCAAAGCAGAGATGGTTTGATACAACTGCAGCACATTATATTACACTTAATGCTTTCACCTATTCCTTTAAGAAAACCAAACTATTAGACAACACACACAGAGGCACGAAGGCAGATCTCACATACCATCACAGCAGGAGTAAATCTAACATGCCTTTAAAATGTCAGAGCCCTTTACTTGAGTACAGCCTACTGCTAATGCTGTGTGAGTGTCACATGATTATATGTGATGTCTTCCTAACCGCTCCACTTTATGTATCTGGATCCCAAACAACTACAATTGGGTGCATGTGGTACATTTCCCACCCCTGCAAAATGCGACACCGCTGCACCTGGTGTGGGAGATCCTCCTACATAACCTCCAACTAGAAGAACCCACCAGCACATCTTTACCCCTGGGTATTATTACCCACAGGGACTTATTCTTTCAGCATCACTAAGCACACACGAAAACCTACTCCACTGTGCTTCATTTCACATACATCGTATCAACCATGAAGGTTTTCCAGCCCGCTGAGCTAAGAGGTATGTTACTAAACACTACTTGAAAAAAAGCCAGACACGCACACATGTAAAAGCATAAGATGAACAGAGACTTCCACATATAATGTAATCAGTGACATCCATTTGTGCACTGGGAAGAGGTAAATACACCTTAACTGACAATTTTGTGATGCGAAAGGTACAAAAACAGGAAATAATCTATTCTGGGTCAAATCTGATATAGACTTTAGATTTCATTTTCAATAAAATCTATTTAAATCATCATGTGTTTATGTCTTAGGTAAATAATACATGATGTTGTGTGATAGCAGATGCTTTTTCTCCATTAATGAGTTGCATAAAAGATTAAAACAACAAACTATCTCTGCTCTCTGAGACATTGATTAAGCATTAACTATTCATTTATTAGTGTCAGAAAGGATATATATATATCTATGGTGTAAATAGATAGTGGTCTCCTGGTGTCAGTCAGCTCTTACAGCTTAAATCGACTACAACGGTATGATCTGATACCAATTAAAAACTTGGCACTAGCTCCTTACTGGCTCTAAAGTAATTACATAGATTAATAACCATATTAAAGCATATGGATATACTGGGATGTTAATATTGACATGGTCAAATGCATTTTTAATATTAAGTTTACCCAATTGCTTTACAGTGAAGTCATAGTAATTATAGAGTCTATATGCAAAGGAAATATCAATTACACACAGCTCCCAGGCAGATTATCAAAGCAGCAGTGGTTTAAGATAATGTCACGCCTATATTAACACTTCCATTCTCGCTTGAAGCCCCACTCTTATCTTCACATCCTTCAACATCATCACTTCATGTTCATCCTTTTCCCCATTTACCCTGTCATGCTTTTTCCTTTAGTATCTTCCATCATCTGTACATGCACTTGTTGAGTTTTAAAGCTACTCAAACCTGCGCGATCAGTTCAAACCTCTGAGCATGTGTATGTATATTGGTTCCTTATATGCTCCAGATTTGTTGTACTTAGTCATACTCTACTAGTGGAGCTCTACTTCAGCGCTCCTCAGCCTCTTTGTCCCTCTGCTATTTCACTTCCTCCCCTCTCTGTGAACTCTAGGATAGAATGAAAGCTTGGAGCGATGGGGAGCTTCTCTATGAACCAACTTTGGCTGGTGATGATTATCCAACAGACCAATAATGAGCCCTCACTTTGGGAAACAATCCAAGTCAAATGTGTGCACTGCTGATAACGTTTCCAATCAGAATGGCCTGCCTGCACAGCAACTAGGAGGGAAAATAAGAGAAAGATAAAGACAAGGAGAAAATAGTGTGGGCTGACAATTTACTACAAACTCAGCAAGGTACTGAGATCATTTTGCAATGAGGGAATTGAATTTTGCATCCTGGTGTTTATGCTTAGACCCTCTGGCAACTAATTGGCAGATTGAATTCAAAGGCAGGCATACTATTTCATTCCACTATTTCTTCTTTGAAATGTGTACAATTATGCTGAAATGAATCCCCAGGACTTCATCTGTTTTAACAGAGATGATGTACAAAGTTGGATGTGTTTACTTTCTTACTACAACCCCAATTCTAAAAAAAATTGGCACACTGTGTAAAATGTGAATAGAAAAGGAATGCAATGTTTTACAACACTCCTAATGCGCTACGTGCCAATAAGGGATGAATTAGCATTTAGTTAATCCTACATCTTACATGCAGTGTATATTACAATGATTAAAATGTAGAATTCCCTGTGAGGATAAAAAGTGACTTAAAAATCTATATTTTAGTCACAATAGAACATATTCATTAATTTATCCATTTTCTGAACCTCTGAGGGTTGTGGGGGGTACCGGAGTCTATCCTGGCTAAAAGATGGGGTACACCCTCAACACCTCACCAGTTCATCACATTCACACCTATGGGTGACTTAGATTGACCACTTAAAGGGTACCTGTAGTGATCGCTCCAAAATGCCTGTAGTGAATTTTCATTGCTAGCTATTTCAAAAGATGACATATAATACTAGCGGTTCCATCCGATAACTTACATCGTAGCCTGTTGTCAGGTAGGCCTATGTGCGAGTACTAAGTCACTACTCCATCAGTCAGGCATGGTCAGCAACATGCTGCCTCCTTCACCGGCTGTTCCAGCACTGATAGTGATGCAGTCATTATTTTACCTAGGCTGCGATGGACTGGTCTTTGACCCCATGCAACAGACACCAGTCTAAGATGACACATTATTGGCCAGTGCTGGGTCGCATCACTAGGACAATGTCGGAATACAAAGCTTATGGCTGCACAAACAAGTGCAGAAATCCTGAAAATCCACTCAATCTTGCTCACTGACTGCTGCTTGTTTACTCACACTTGATCACCCGGAATCATCGGCGGTACGTAATTCACGGCTGGCAACGGCTACTCCCCATAGGTTCTGCCCCCACATGTAATTCATGTAATAAAAAGGTCCAGTGTGATGTATTTATGGTGATTTTTTACTAAATTTGTGCCTCTCTTGCTTATACACAAAGTACAATTAATGTTGTAAGCATGACATGTACAGGTACACTTTAACCTATTAGTCTTTGGATGGTGGGAGGAAGCCGGAGTGCCTGGATAGAACCCATGCAGACCAGGAGATAAATGTTTAAACCAAGATAATGCATCATTTTAAGAAAAAATAAGGTCATCTTGAATTTAATGGCAGCAACACATCTCCAAAAATCTGGGACAGAGACATGTTTACCACTGTGCAGCAACTCCTCTTCTTTTAATAACACTCTGGGAACTGAGGACACCCGTTACTGGAGTTTTGGAAGAGGAATGTGGTCCCAATCACAGGATTCTAGGTGTTTAACAGTCATATGTCTTCTTTGTCCTCTTTTCCATTTCATGACGCACTTACTGTTTTTAATTGTTGATGCTCTGGACTGTAAACAGGCCACCTCGGCACCTAGATTCTTCTGCTACAAAGAGATGTTTTTGTAATATACACAATATGTAATTTAGCATTGTCTTGTTGAAATATGCAAGATGTTCTCTGAAAAAGACATTTCTACATGTTGCTCTAAAACCTGTGTATACCTTTCAGTACTGATGGCGCTTTTCCAGATGCGCACAGTGGCCTTTTCACAGGTACTAATGCAACCCCATACCATCACAGATGCAGATTTTTGAACTGAGTGCTCCTGGTCTGTCTGCTCTTTACTCTGGAGGATGCAGCATCCATGGTTTTGTTTTGATTTGTCTGACCACTTTTCTGCTTTACCCAAGTTCACACAAAAGTACCTTTGGCCCAGATAATTTTATAATAAAGAACATTATTATGTTTCCCTCAGATTGGTGAATCTCTACCTGTCTTTACAACTGAGAAACTCTACCTCTTTACTCATTTTTGTATTCAATCATGTCACATTACTGTTGCCAATTAACCTAAATAGTTGCAGAATGTTGCTCACCCTATTTCTTTTCAGTGCCATTTAGTATTTTCATTATTTTGTTGCCTGCATCCCAACTTTTTAGAGATGAATTGCTGTAATCAAGTTCATAATTAGATTTTTTTTTAAATTTTAATAGTGTTTCTCTGTTCTAAGTACTATGCATTTATGATATTTGTAAATGATTGCATTCTGTTTTACTTACAATTTACACAGCATCTATTTTTATCTTTTATTGTATCATTTCAATTGTTTCTTTCATCCCATCATGTAATTTACCCAGCTATATGTGATATTAGCAGCTGTAGCCTTATAAACCACAGCAACAGCTGCAGCACCGCTGAATAATCTGTAGCCACACAGGAAAACAAAAACCAGAAGCTCAGAGATAGAGGCTTCAAGTGTCAAACTCACCAAGGGATGCCAAGAGACGAGGAAAAAGCAGAGAGAAGGAAGGGTGCAGCGATGGAGAGAATCAATCTGTTTTCAGGAAGTCACATGGGACGGGGATAATAAAGAATATGCTGCCAATATGCTACTGTACTTTTTCATATGTATGTGTTTTTGTGGTGCGCTGCATTCCTGAACAACTTTGCCTGTCTTCTGAGTAGCCTCATTGTCATACACACCTCATAAAGCTGTTTCTTTGTCAACCTATACACGATCAACTTGGGAACTTTCTTACCATTCAGTGATAAGATTAGCTGCAATTGCATTGCACAATATGCTGAGTGGTGCTGTATTACCCTTGGTCTATGAATTACAAGTGTGACAGAATGTGCCGCTGTATATTAAGAAGAGGCCAGGGATAGCCGCTAGGGAATGAGTGGCTATTTCCGTGGCAACAAAGAGCTACATAAAAAAAAAAAGGAGTATACCGTTCACTGAATTCCCCTGTGATAAAAGGCAGGAAAAATAAAGCAGAATGCACAGAGCAAAGACAGACAGAGAGGAGTAATTAGGGCTGATCCAAGCAGGGGAGAGGAAGGAGTTATTTTTGGGAGATGCCAATTCAATTACAGGGACCGGGGTTTGGCTCTGGTTCTGACATAATGGGGACTCTGGGCTCTTCTACTGACCAAAACTCCAGACTCCTTCTGCAGGAGTGGCAGATGGATGAAGCCCACCTGCAAGAGCTAAAATAAAGCCTTTCTGTTGTTTATGTGAGTTTGTGCTGGAGTCTTTCCATTGTGTATGTGTGTGTTGATGGGAAGTGACAGGACTGACACTTAACCCACACTCATGCACACATACAGTACATGGACGAGGTCGCTTTCACACACACTCACATCAAATCAATCCGATACACATGGCCTCAGCACTCCGGCAACATTAGGAGGAGGAGGAGGAGGAGTAGGAGGAGGAGGAGGACATGTCGGTTCCTCACAGATACACAAGGATGTAGACACAGAATTCAACACACACACACACGAGCTGCACTGTGACTGATGGATATGTGACACATACTAGCGTGGTTCATTTTCAGGTCCTAGGAGAGCAGCTTTGTTCAGAGGCGATTTGGGGAGAGAGAAGACGGAACGCTGTATTGAATGTAGAAGACACGCTATTGATTGCAGACTGACAATGAAGGGGGTTTGTTAGCACGCTGCACTTTTAATTTGAGCGGCAGATGAACCGCCAATGACAAAGGAGAGGCAAACAGTCACCTTTTGACAGCACTTTGCAATTAATACAGCAGTAATTTCAGCTATGATAGACTTACAAATGAATGATACATAAAGAGGTGAGAGAAAAGAAGAGGTTAGACTAAAGACTGGAGCATCATATCCCTCAGGAAGAAGAGAAACAAAGACATACTTGCTAGTTGAATGCTAAAAAGGAACAAACCAATGGACAAATTCGACTGTGTGTCCGTGTGGCACTGTTTGCTAACGGATCTATGTTGATAACACACCATCGGGGCTAATGCACTTCCCATGGCTCACAGACATGCATATTGGCTTTGTGATAATACAGTGCAGGTGGTAAATCAATAGAGTCAACACGACAGAGACACACTGTGCTTCACAGTGCATGTCAGGCAACATGAACTTGCTGCAGGTATTTTACACCTGCAGAGCTGCAAAACATAAAAAAGCACAAATATCTTTATTCGCTTTACGCATCCACCTGGAAAGAAAAGAAACAAAAGTGTGGCTCGGTTTCAGTAGTTCAGGTAAAGCTGCAGGGGTTGAAATCAGAGGGGGAAAAGCTCTCTCCTCTGAGTCCAAATCCAGTGACTAAATATAAATCATACTGTTACATATCGAGACAGAGTAAAGCAGTAGAGTCACATCCAGGTCACGCATCATCAGATATTGTAATTACAGCTGTCAATCACGTATTCAGCCTCCTACCTGTCTAAAACAATGGTGATTAGTCAAAACCTGCATCATGGGGTGGATTTTCTACAGCCTGAAAATGCAGTGAATAAGGAGATGCATAAGGCTTATGTTAAGATCACTCGAATGACAATATGTGGAAAGGTACATGCAGGACTTTTGATCAGTGATGCCAAAAAACTACCATGCACTGCAGTTTTAGTGAACAAAAAGCTCACATTACCAAATTTGTGACCTTTTTAAGAATAAGACCACACATCCTAAAGGAGACTGAAGGGAGATCAAGAGTTTTGATACAATCATCTACAAGCTTATAAGCTTTTTCACAACATATAAGCTATTCTATATGGTCGGAAAATGGCTTTTAAACTTAGATGAAAGCTCTTTTTTATAACAGCCGCCATAAGCTGCAGCGGACTCTTTAATGTTCAAGCATCCTCGGATAATCCAATAGAAGCACTCATAAATGCAATTACCTCAGTTTGAACCAACACACACCGGCTCACCAACAGTATTGTATTTATGGTATCTGGACAATTTACCCCACAGGGAGTTCATACCATACTGTGTGTTGTCCTTTCAAATCACATACATTCATTTCAAGGATGGTTATTATTTCCTGAGGCACTTGCAGCAATAAAAGGGTTTTTTCGTCTTAGATGGAAGTCTGCACGCGGGCGGGTGTGTGTTCTCACAGTTACCCACAAAGAGCACTCAACATGCAGCGAAACACATGATCATCACGTGACACAAAATACGATACTCTGCTGCAAATAATTGCACAAGTTAGGCTCTTGGGATTTATCAAGTGAGAGGGAAGGACTGTGGAATTATAGAGAGGAAATCACACCACTGTGTCCTTGGTTCAGTTCACCTTGGGTTTCATGTGGCATCAGACCAGAAGGCAAAGAGAGAGAGAGAGAGAGAGAGAAAGAGAGAGAGAGAGAGAGAGAGAGAGAGAGAGAGAGAGAGAGAGAGAAACTGAGTGAGGGAAAGATTTATCACAGCTGGACAGGTGTATCCGAGGCAAAGGCTGAAAGACCAGGACTACCTGGGAGTTTACTGCTACATTAAAGGAGGCTTAGCAGCGCTTTGCTCTAGCAATTTCTGCATTTTAACTCACTGCTTGTCCTTCAGAATGAGGCAAAAACGCAAGGATGTCTTGCAAAAATACACACTGATACACAGAGACAGACAAACGCCGGCACTCATGCGTTTTAGCATGCACGTCACACGCTTCGGACACTCTCAACACATACCCACAACGTCTGAAGCTACAAGCCACATAGAATAACAATGATATTGAATTCGACTCGAGGCAAAATATGGCTCATCCATAACAGGATGGTCAGACGAGTCAGTAAGCCATTCCTCATGGCATTCAGCCAGGAGACAAACTGCCTCATTGCATAAAAGCATAAACGGCTGTCAGCTTATAGTGCCAGTCATCAATGATGTGCAGTCAGGGTGAACATATCAGGCTCTGTTTATAATCAAAAAGAAATTGGATGCTTTGTACAGCACATTAATATCTATCTTTATTTATAATTCAACTATAATACTTTATTCAACTATCAATATTTGTTTTTAGGATTTATAGTTAAATACTCACTGCTTTTTTCACTCTTTGCTTTCATACCTCTAGTGTTTGATGGTCCATAACAAAACAGTAGCAAAGTGAATGGTGCAGTATATGGATATGTCAGAACTGAATGGAATATACTTATGTGTAAATATGTTCATTCAGGAAAGGTACATAATATAAGACGTAGAGGGGTTTAGTAGGAACTGCTGAAATACAATGTATTTTCATTAGTGCACAAACATTTGGAAATAAGAGGAAATGTGTTTTGCTAATCTTCAAATGAGCTGATTATTGTTCAGCTGTTTTTAATTCAGACCATAGAGGGAATCTTCATTAAGGATCAGTACGCACGAGTTACTTTAAAACAGATGTGTATTTCTGTGATTGGTGTCAACTCTGGAGTTCCCTACAGACTGATTTAGAGGGTTGTTAGCATATCTGTCAGTTCAGAAAATGCATAAAGAAAGAAAAATGAGTTTTTACGATGCCAACAGTAATGTTGACTCTTTTACTTCTTTTGTGTTGGTTGTTAAGAAACTAGAACAGACAGACCATCTGTCTTTGATTATTTATGGATTCAGGAAGGGGCAGGTAAAATAAAACTAAAATAAAACTGCTCATGTGAGTCATTGAAACTGCAAAAAGAGTTGTGTTTCAGTTATGATTCACTCCTGTGTTTTGGAACGGTGGAACGGTGCTTGCCCATGAACGGAACAAATAAAAAAAATTTAATAAAAATTAAATATACCCTCGTCCAAAAAGCCCAGAATGAGGTTTAGGGATATTCAGTAGGTACTCATCTGTAGGTGGCGCTAAAAAGCACACACTGAACCTTTAAGTCACGTTAAACCCGACTGTGTGCGATGCCTTGGCCTTACCTGAGGCAGTCTTGACAGGAGCCATGCATAGGTGACGTCCCTGGCCAGTCATACGTATGTTCAATAAGTCAGTTTAATGCGGTAACAAATCCTCAGTGACAGTGATGACAAGACGTGACACAACCCTGACACACCAGCCGTTCCCCCACATCGGTAACCTGACATTGACTCATAGGTCACCGTGTAGCTTATGGCCTTAAAGAGCAGACAGAGCCGGATCCTCGTACTCAGGTGTCCCTGTCAGTGAGTGTCAAAAAACAGGTGATAATACTGTTCAAATGTCCTAACACATGGGCTGAGAATGTGTTGCGATGGTTTTAATGTACAGTATTATTTATTTTGTGAGTAGGATGCTGCTACCTCACTTTGGAATTCATTATTTCATTAGTGTTATCTGCTTGTTTACATTTTCCAGGTCCACTAATATTCATTACTATGTGCTCAGTGGGCTGTAGTACTGTGTCCCTGAGCCCATAAACACTCCCAGTTGTTATTCGTTGTTATGAATAATACTGTAGTTGTTATCATGAGATGATAAAGAAAGAAGTGGATGAATCTGAGTTACAGTTGTTAAAATGTATAGCTGAACACTGACAACAAAAATTACACTAATCACCACAGTATCACATATATATTAATGCTGAAATATGTTACTGTCATGACATATTAAAAAATACTACCTGAAAATGGTTTTTGGATTAAAATACATTTTATATCTGGACACCACTGAAACTTTGTCTATTTTGTTAAAGCATGGTGACATGTTCTGACTGACAGATTCTAGCACTGTTTTACTGTCATGTAGGATTCCTTAATTTATTTAAAGGTATAAAATAAAAAAGCGTCTGAAATTCCATGCAAGTACGCCTGAAACTACAGCATGAAACCAAATGTATGTGATTTACATATTATTCCCAGGTAAATATAACAGTACGCAAGCTATAGACACTTCAACAGCATAAATATCCCATAATGCAATGCAGTCATGACAACAGCAGACAATGCTGGAAGGGAAACGGAGCCAGCAGTCACTGGTATCACACAGATGTTATACTGTGTAGTATTTCACAGTAGGTGATATTTACTGGCTTAATAAGGTTATGTGGCTCCATCTGGCAAGGAGGCTTTCAGGAAGTGACATGTATTCATACTGTAAACATCAGGAAACATACATCCTACCAATTATTTACACAAAAGTATGTTGAACGTCTATGTTGTACTGTACATAGAATGGGATTCCAGACGGACCCAATGAAGTAGATCTACAGTAGTGACAGAGGTTGACTGAGTGAAGATCAGCTCATAGAAGAAGAACTACACATGCCTGAAGCTGACAAGATAAACACTGTCAGATTTGTTGACAGTTTCAGACTTCAGTAATGCTAGAAAGAAGCCTTTGGGGTCTGAAGACACACAGCAGTGGTTTGGGCAGCAGGTATTTCATTCCTCATTATGGTTATGGTGATGCAAGCCACGACTGGAGATTTAAGTCACCAAGAGAATAGCAAATGACAGCCGGTGACAGGACTTGACTACAACTTAGAGGCTTTTCACTGGGCCAGAAGTCTGGACAATGTAATGAGAGGAGTCCCAGAGAGAGAGAGAGGGGAGCCCACTGAGTCCACGGACAGAATGACATCCCTGAGTCTGCTGAAGCTGTCACTCAGTGTGGATCTGGATAAAACAATACCTCCAAATGAAGACCTCAGTCTTGTATGTTTCATCGACTACCCTCCTGGATCATTTGACAAGCCCCTAGGCAGAGGAAGCTTCTGTGTGCTCCGCCGACATATTACCTCAACTTGGACACAAATCCAGGAATCCCAATTGAGACCATTGCATAGATGGAACCATCCCTTGATGATGCATCTTCTGATTGGTCCAAGAGCAGCTTGAACAGTCTATGGCACTATTATCAGTGCACAGGGCATCACTTCAGTGCATGGTTTCTTGGGTATGTTTATTCTTCACTTAGATTTGTTTAGAGTTTCTATACAGCCTGGCTACTGCAGCGTTACCAGAACCTTCACTTTCATGGGATGCTTTTAACTATGTTTATCTGTGGGATTCAGTTACTTCATGCATGATCTCATGGCTGCGTTGTCCCCTGGTACATACACTATATACCACTGGATCATGACAGATGTACTGTATGTGCAGATAGAAAAGATATTTTATATAGTTTTGTGTGTATTGTACATATGATATGTACTTGGGCATATTATAACCCCCTCCACCCCCACCCAATGTTCATCATGTATCAGTTTGTACACATGAACTTTGTACATTATATAGATCTGTGATTTCCAGAAACTGGGGTCCTGACTGAGCTCCGATGACCAGCCAGCTCTGATGGAGGCAGATGGCCCCACCCCGATCCTAGTTCTGTCAGAGGTTTCATCAGTTAAGGGTGTTTTTCATTCCTACTATTGTGAAGTGTTAGCTTTCAAGAGAATGGTTAGGTTTTTATCTGTATAATAATTTACAGAACCCTCTGTGTTGTTTTAAGACACAGTGAATCTGGGGTTTGTCAACTTTTGCGACAATGGGTCTGAAATTCTTAAATTCCACAATGTGAAACCTGGACTCATGACTTCATGACTTTGAAAAAACAAAACAATAGAATAATATATATGTGTATATGTATGCACTGTACATTTATTTAATAAGGACTGCATATAAAAAAGTAGACAAAGCCTCCATGATGTTGCTCACTGGTTTGTGCACTGTCTTGCATTTTGGGAAAAACAAATGTCCATATTTGGACATGAAGTTTTAAATTGGGATAAGGAAGGGCTGACATTCCCTAAGTTAACGCCAACTTATTGAAGACATCATAATAGAATAAGTTAGCATAGAATACAGAATGTATAGATGCATTATCCTTGAACTTAGTGTTTGTATTCCTCACTTTATGGATCATTCTATTTTCATCATTATGATTTACTGTTTATTTCAGTATGAATCTAAATCTCACCTTATAATTCATCACATTAAATATTCCAACAATCATGCACCTACAGCTACGCACTAATGCACAGTACACATTTTCTACTGCTAAGTATCTTTACCAGACAATCCAACACAAAACTGTGTCGCTTCAGTAAGAGGTAACTCAATAAAATAGCTTACAGTGTCATGCACATCACATGCAGCGGTTTATATTGATGTTTCACTGCATAATTTCAGTTGAGTAAAATAGCTGGAAGCAACATTGAATATTAATGCTAACTTAATGAAGGGGATATGACACCATTGAAAGGCATTCAAATGAAATGAGCCATTACAGCGAATAAACGACAGATTTCTTGAAATTTTAACATCATCTGAAACATTATATATGTATAGAAGTCAAGAAAATGCATTATAAACCAAAGACCTGTCTGTTTTTAGACAATTTGACCTGGAACTGCTAATAAAAAACCAGACTGTTTACTGCAGCGACTCTCTTCCCAGATTTACAACGATGTAATCTCTCTCTTTCTTGCGCTCATTCACACTGATATGGCACATCACTTGAACACTCAGTTGAGATCCAACACGAGCAGATCAGAGACTTGGCAGACACTCTACTCTAGTCTGCATGCAAGGGCAGGCTGTGTGTTTACTTCACTGATGGCGAGTGTCAACCTTCACAACCCCAACTCTCAGCTGAACAGACAGCCTCGATGGCAGCCATTTATCTCCCCCATCTGATTGCTATTAGCTGTCACCCACTGCCAAGCAATGGGGCTGCCTTCGAAAAAGGGCAAAACACAACCGGCTGATTACGAACTGTAATGTAAACAGTTTTTCCACACGCTGCCATAAATGGATGACAGACAGGAGCTAAATATTGTGTGCATATTGGGTTTTTCCAACTCAAAACAACTCCACTATTATATGTGAAAGAATAGCACTTAATGTCAAATTTTAACCTTCTCATTCAGTCTGTTTTATTGTGCGCAAAATCACTGCAAGCCCCAATTAATGTGTACACAGAGGAAATAGAATAGCTGTGTAAAAACAAAAACCCAACACAAAAGCTAAATTGCAAGCTACAATACCCATGAGAGAGAGAAGAAAAACCTTAGATACAAGAAAATCTGTTTTCAGCATCAAACAGCATTGAACGTAGTCTGTGATAGTTCTGCTGAGCTTGAGGATGACCCACAGCGACAACAGAGACTCTTCCCATTCATCGTGACCTCAATCTCAGAGGA
Organism: Apogon talboti; assembly: GCA_037367365.1. Classification (NCBI taxonomy): domain Eukaryota; kingdom Metazoa; phylum Chordata; class Actinopteri; order Kurtiformes; family Apogonidae; genus Apogon; species Apogon talboti. Next base: position 20,805,655 of record JAPQRQ010000014.1, on the reverse strand, counting down.
GACAAATATTTTCAGGGCAACTCGATTCGTAAACACATCAACAAACTGTAGTCCTTTTGTCTGCTACCTCCTTTTAATGAGTCCAACTTCATTAACAGTGTATTTTAATTAAAAAAAAAAAAAAAAACAAACCCTATGTGTTGCAGATTAATTATTCTCTGGAGGACTGAGAGGACAGTTTCATATGCACATAAAGTTGTAATGCACTCTGCCCTTTCCCCCAAAGCATCAGTTTTAACTTCTACTGATTACATGTAAGGAAGCAAATAACTTTAGTTCAGTTATTAATAAGCCCAACTCAACCTATAATCAACTTTGAGTATTAATGAATCTTGTATAAATTGCTCAATACAGATTCAATTGGCATAATTTTGTTGACTTTTGATACAATCGGTCTCCAGTGCGCACTATAAGTACTTGTACAGACTGTATTCTTGCATTTGAAATACTTAAAATACATATTAAATACATATACACATATAAATACAATAATACTTAATATGCAATTTTATCCTCAAATAAGACGCATTTCTGTTCCAGGGTGTGAACAAACACTGTACAATAATTACCCTAATGACAGTCTAATAAGCTAAACACTAATGAAGTCACAAAATGTTACTTTATTTCCAATTTCCGCTGTTTATTAGAATCCTCTTCTGTCGCAAAAGCATTCCTGTTTTCTAATCTCTTCATTCTAATTTCTATTAACAGACACTGAACTCTGCCTCCGTGTTGAACTGTTGTCTTGATAAATGTAACTAACATTTCAACAACATCGTCTTTAATGTTTTTTTTTTACGTGATGTGTGTGCTGAGGTATGACATGACTCTGTACACCATATATGGTCATTTTAATGTCCTTACCAGATATTTTGGAAAATTATAAATACAAATTACTTGCGTTTTGAATCAACGCATTGTACAATAAAAGTATATTTTATTTCTATACATTTCATAAGCAAGTATTTGTACTCTGTGATGTAAATTTCACGCTTATATCTGGTCATTAGTTTCATGAAATGCAATACAATCTACTACAGTAGGATGAAAGTCTGTGTAAGAGTGCTGTTTTTTTCCACCCCACACTAACCACACATGTACAGTAAATGAGAAAAGGTTCCCAGGAGTCTCTTGTAGGTGTTAATGAGAATTAACTTGGTGTGGATATAGACAGAGAGAATGAAGGCCCAGGGGAAAGTTCAACGTGGTTTCAGATACAGTCTATAGATCAGGCTCTGATTTATGTAACCGCGAATGGCCTCAAAATTGGGCATTGTCTCTTGAAGCATGAAGGCAGATAACTCAAGCTCTTATCAGCCATTTAAAACGCAGTCAAGTCCTTAGTAAGAAAATCAATGAGCTATATTTCCTGCATCCTTTGTACGTAGTAAATGTAATACTCTATTAATGACTGAAAGAATCATTAGAACCCTTTTACATCTCCTCTCCTTTTTATTACTGAGGTCTCAATATTGGGTAAAATACAGATAAAATACCACTGTGATTCTTTTTTAAACAAAACACACACATGCTTGATTTCTACAATAAGAGAACATCACTTTAATAATAAATGGAGTGGACATCACAAGTGGGTTTTGCTAATTGTATTGAAAATGAATCAAATCAACTGCATAAAATGAGTAAGCCTGCAATCCTGTTTCATTCATTTATGCTTTTGCTTTCTTGCCTATACACTGATCAGCCATAACATTCAGACCACTGACAGGAGAAGTGGTAATAATATTGATTATTTCATTACAATGGTACATTTGACTGGGTTGGATATATTAGGCAGCAAGTGAACATTTAGTCCTCGAAGCTGTTGTGTTGGAAACAGACAAATCAACAACATAAAGGAACTGAGTGAGTTTGACCTGGTCCATACTGTAACGGTGATGACTGGGTCAGAGCATCTCCATAACTACAGGCCTTATGTTTAACTTTATTTTCTTTCTTTTGTTTAAGACATGAGTTTTGTTCCAAGAACATACCTTGTGGGTCTTGACATGTTT
>JAPQRQ010000014.1:20755833-20772274 GCA_037367365.1 Apogon talboti | reverse complement strand
TGTGCAGAAACAGACATGTCAGCTGAGAGGTTATTCAACTGAAAATGCCAGTGGAATTTACCAAGAAAGTAAAGGAAGTAAAGGAATGAACTGTATCAGAGGATCTAGAACCCATGGTTCCCCATGGGTCAACGCACTAGTTTAACCCTTAAAGAGCTAAACGGCCACCGGTGACCAAAAACATCTACTGATCTAAAATGTTTAACAACTGTTGAGCTACTAATCCTACCAATACATGTTAATATTTCAGGTAAAATGCAGTTTCTGAACTTTTCATGATCATCAGATATGAGCCTTTGGACGTTCAGGGGATTAGTAGTGACCGTGGAAACACAGTCATCTTCTACAACATTGATTCACTAATAAACCCATGTATCTTGACAAATGACAGTGGTTGTAGACGCTTGTTTTTATGTATGATGATTTTGCTGAAGAAAAATACCTTTTTCTTCAGTTTCCTCTGTTTTGATATAATATTTATTTGAATATTATTTGATTATATTATATTATTTACTTTGAATTTACTGTTTGCTTTTATGAACATGTACATGATCAGTAAATCAAATATAGGAAAATACCTGACACTGACACTGACCAAAATAAAATGCAGAGGATAATATTATATTCAACATTGAAAAATTCCTTAGTAAAAGTTAGATGCCAAGATGTAAGATGCCAAAAAAAATACTTGTAGGTCTTTAAAGGTTACGTTGGTTTATAAAAAACATGTCTAAAAATCACCTGAAAACATCCAACAGTTCATTGGAAACATATTAAAGGGTTAAGAGTAACAGAGAGTCCAAACAGAGACGAAAACGATTAATTTCTTTTTGGTTTTGAAAAAGTTTTCCATAAAACGTTTTTACAACATGCCATGATGCCAAACCATTAAAAAATGTGTCCCCAAAGAAAACACTAGTAGTATATACAGTATATGCCAGAGCCGTTAGTGGCGCTGTACTGGTGTCACAGAAACACCCCAGAAATAGGCAAGATGACATGGAGCATGTGCATCAAACACAATTTAGAGAAAAAAAAATCCACCATTGTTGTTGTTGTTATTGTTTCAACTATAGCCCAACATCAGGCATTTTGGCCTTACAGTCTTTCTGTTATAAGCCTAGAGCTATCCATATCAAAAACTAGAACAATACATGTCGCATCATTTATCTCAAGGGTAAAGACTGATTTTTTAAGCCTCAAAATTATCACCTTCTTAAAATAATGGCCTACTCATACTTTTCAGTTTTTTCTAAAAAAAACAAAACAAAACAAAAACTCATATACTCTTACTACTATACTTCAAAATTATGACATTATTTTAAGAAGGTGACGAAATGGAAGAATATTAGACGGTTATGTATGGTTTCAGAAATCTTGATGTAGAACAATCAAAATATATATAGTAAAAAAAAAGAGTTAAATGTTTGTTCAGTATATTCATGAGTATGAGTATACAGTAACAATGATGATTTAAAAAAAAACATTGTTGTATAGTTACTTATTGTGATTTTTGCTTCTTTGCATCTGTTTGTAGCATGATATAAGACAGACATTTGTGCTATTGGATGTCATCTGATCCAGCTGAGTATTTCTGGCCACAGGTGCATTTCATCTTTCTTCATCAGCTCCTCTCCAATCTCCCCGTCACCTCAAATGTGTAAAAATAATAGAAACCCCACCGTCAGGACTTTCCCATCTCACCTTAGCCTCTCCTCCTCCTTCTTCCGCAGCTTCATGTCCCGCTGGACTACTTTCAAGACGTGCTCGGCTTCGTCGTCCGTCAGGCCTGAGAGGTCCAGTTTCCGGCCCATCGTTTCTGACTGCGCCGCCGCTGTCACGGTTGCTGCTGCTGCTGCTGCTGCTGTTGGTCCAGAGGAAAAGGAGGAGGAGGAGAGGCACGGGCCCTGCTGCTCTGGGGGCCGAGTCTGGGACGACCCTGCAGCAGGACAGACGGACACAGACATTAAAGACGGATCTGTGGAGTCAATTCACTGCTTCAGGTGACCGTAAAATGTCAATATGAATTTATTACAAGGCCTATAGCTTTAACAGAAACATAAAAGTAAGTGACTCTGAAATCCAAGAGACAAATCTAATGTAAGTAAATACTATAATGCTGCATTGCATTGAAGATTATGGTCACTTTTGTATTGGTTCAGTGTAAAAAATGACCTTGAACTATGAACTATGGTATGCTAACTATGGTACACTATGAACCTTAACCCTTAAAGACCTAGAATTATTTTTGCAGTGACTCTACATTTAGCACCCCCGCGACCCTAGTGAGGATTAAGCGGGTTCAGAAGATGACTGACTGACTGACTCTACATTTAGCCTTTCCTGAGTAATTAATGACCATTTATTATAATATCATCCTCTGAATTTCGTATTTTTTAGTCAAAATCTTTCCTATATTTAATTTAATGACTGTGTAAATGCTTCTAAATGCTAAGAATAAAGTATTATTATATCAGAACACAGAGAAGTGAAGCAGAAGATCATATCTGATGGTGTTGAAAAGCTGAGAAATTCACTGCTTCAGGTGACCATTAGATGTCAATATGAATTTATAACTCCAATTACAAGGCCTATAGCTTTAACAGAAATATAAAAGTCAGCTACTCTGAAATCTAAGAGACAAATCTAATGTAAGCAGATACTATAATGCTGCATTGCATCGAATATTATGGTCACTTTTGTATTGGTTCAAAGTAAAAAATGACCATGAACTATGATATGCTAACTATTAGAGCCTGACCGATATGGGATTTTTGGGGCCGATGCCAATACCGATATTGGGGGCAAAAAAAACCCAGATATCCGATACATCGGCCAATATCCGATATAATGGCCGATAACCGATATACTGGTCGATATATTAAATAAGAACATTGATATACACACGATATATACGTACATGAACACAAATTCTAATAATACCCAAAATATGATTCAATGACACACAAACATCCTGCCCCCTCAAATGAAAGTTTCGAAGTTTCAGGAGGTAGGGAAAAGGTAAATGAACTTCACAACAGCAGGAGACGTAAAGGTATTAGTAACGCGTGTTAAGTTTCACTTTCACTTTGCGCATAACCATTGTGAGGTATGCGCGGCACGGACCGCGCAGTCCCAGCAACACAATCTCTGTGCAGCAAAAAAGTTAATATATCGGCTACATATTGACCGATATTGATTAATCGGCAATACGCTATAATCGGCCGATTATGAACCTTAACCCTTAAAGACCTAGAATTATTTTTGCAGTGACTCTACATTTAGCCTTTCCTGAGTAACTGATGACCATTTATTATAATATCATCCTCTGAATTTTGCATTTTTTAGTCAAAATCTTTCCTATATTTAATTTACTGTCTGTGTAGATGCTTCTAAATGCTAAGAATAAAGTATTATTATATCAGAACACAGAGAAGTGAAGCAGAGGATCATATCTGATGGTGTTGAAAAGCTGAGAAACTGTATTTTTCCTTATTTGTGTCAATGTATTTACAGGATTAATGGTTCAAAAATTTATAAATATTTTAGATTTTAGATGCTTTTGGTCACCAGTGGCTGTTTAGGTCTTTGAGGGTTAAGGCTGATCTCTCTCCAGTTCTTGTAAATTCCAGTCACACCTTTGTGTACGTTTGCCTTTGCCAGGTGATAAGATCAGATTTTTTTGCATACAGCATACAAAGGACAAATATAGCAGTGATGAAGTCACTCTACTGTCAAATACAGTACTTATTGTGCTGTGAGGTAAATGTAGTTTTGGGTTTGTGAAGCAGGTCATTTAGCCTAGTATGTGGAACAGTGGGTGTGTGTGTCCTAGGATAAACACATACTAGTGCACTTGGCTAAAATCCAGTTTTCACCTTTACGTTAACAGGAATGCTTCTCTGACTTCTTCACTAACTAAACTCCAGCTCAAATTTTGATAGAGGCCGCACACCAAATGGATTCATACTCCAAGGTTACGCACTGTCTTCAGCCGGTGATTGAACTAACAGCAAAACGGGCCTGACACCTGTTATCTGTAAGGTGACAGGGGCCAGACGTAAGCATATTCAGACAGCGCAGGAGGTAAAGAAAGAATGATGGAGAGGCCAGGCCGACAGGGTGGCCCGTAAAAAGAAACCGAGGAATGACAGGGGGGAGAGAGAAGAGGAGACAGATGGAGAGATGGACAGAAGGAGAAGGTCCATTAACTGCAGTGTCTAAACAAGATGGGAGTGCACCGGCAGTGGAGAGAGCAATGATGACTCAGAAGGCCACGCAATTATGTCCGTTCTATTATTGGGCCAATAGCTTCATCGACAAAGTGCTTGTCCTCTTGCTCAGCATATCACTCAGTTCCAGTTCACTTCAGGGCCCGCGTCACGACAGACTGCTGTGCGACTGCCCATTTTGAATTCTCAACATGAGAAAACAAATGAAAACATCTATGACCAGTCATTTTTGTCTAAGTTTTTCATATGTAGCGCCTTTATATGCCATTACCTTTCGCATCTGTCTATGCAAGGGGTGTCAAACGTACGGCCCGTGGACCAAAAGCGGCTCATCAAAGCGTCCAATCCGGCCCGCGGGGGGGAATTTATGAAATATACTGAAGATATTAACAATAAAGGGTGTCAGAATTATTTTAGTTCAGGGGTCACATACAGCCCAATTCAATCTCAGGTGGGTCAGACAAGTAAAATAACTATCATAGTAACCTATAAATAATGACAACTCCAAACTTTTTGCTTCGTATTAGTGTAAAAAAGTAAAATTACATGAAAATGTTTTACATTTACAAACTATCCTTTCACACAAAAAATGAGAATGAGCTGAACAAACCACAACCTGATAAACTACATGAAACGTCAAACAGAAGTAAGCACAACTTTAACAACATTATGCCCATTTCTAAATATTGTGTGCCTTTGTAGATCCACTGTGGTCAATGATAAAATGAGGAATAATATTGTTAACATTCCACTTCAGGTGATTCGTGGTTGCTCATGTTATTCATTTTTTTAAAGGATAGGTTGCAGATGTAAACATTTTCATAATGTCATTTTACTTTGATATAAATTATTTTATATAAAATTTTTAAATTTTTTATTATAAATTGTATATATTTATTTTCTATTTTTACGGCCCACTTCACATTATATTAGGCTGTATGTGGCCCATGAACTAGAATGAGTTTGACACCCCTGGTCTATGCATTGTGGACAATGTTATGTTACTATTTCAATTGTTTCACGCAATAACAGACAGCAGGAACATATGTCTCAAAAACAATGGGAGACCTATGGACTCTTTGTGGTTCTAATCATTATAAAAGATACAACAACGATAAAGTTATGGTTATGGCAGTGCTACTTATGGAGTAGCACTGCCAAACAACTAGGCTATCAGGATGGTAGATAGTGAGGACGTTAACATTCACATCATATACACATGGAACTTTGTGTAGCTTTGTACCTGGACACTGCACATAGGCGACCCAAAATAACATAAAACCCTGGAGCATGCATACTGGAGCTCCAGATAACATTGAACTAGCACACATTGCATCAGATCCAGTGGGACGAGTTTTGATGGAGGCTAGTATTATACATGTTTTCATCTGGATATATTTGAAGTATTTTACATTTCTCTGTCTTATTTGTAAGGTCCCTATTGCTTTGAAAGGTAAGGTCAGTTCTCTTTATTCCCCATACACAGCTTATTATATTGTAAAATAAAAAGAAAAAATGAGTGGCTGGCATTTTACTGAAAAAAGAACTCCCACTTATTTTCATAGTTATGTTTTTATTTCATCCTTACATACTAGTATAGATTACCACCAGGTGCATTTATGAGTCATTTATTTCAGTTTGCCAAACCCACAGAGAGAAACGCAAACACAAATACAGTCGATCACAAACACCCACACACACACACAAAGAGTGAAAAAGGGCTTTTGTCACATTGTCAGCTCAGAGAAACTGCTACATTTCTCAGAGATCTTCTAGCCTACCGTGTAGAGACTGGCCGTTACAATGCCATTCACAAACGCTCCTCATTCAGCTGTGATAACAGACTATGCCCTTTGCCTCTGGAAAGGCAATCCAACTTGGACAGATATTCGTTTTTTTTTTTCACAAAATTATGACAGACACACACAGCCACATGTGCGCTACATGTGGCAGCATATCGCCCACACACACACACACACGCTCAAACACTGTATGGCTGCCAGGCGCTGCCAGTCTTTGACTCTTATTAAACACAAACCTTTCAGAGTCACATTCCACTGCCCTGTGTAGGTGGGTGGGTGGTCCTGTCTATACTTTTGACACAAAAGCCTGATAATAAATATCACAGGCAGCTTGATTGTTCTGACTAAAATGACAATAGCAATTTACATAGAAACGAGCAACATCCTCTACATTATATATTTGTTTTCTGTCTCATATTGATCTAGAACGACTGTGATCCCAAAATTCACCAGAAGAGTGGCTAACACATGGCTTACTTCCCTTGAATTCTGTTGTGTTTTCTATTCTAAATTGGGTACATTTCTTTAGCGGTTGTGGTGACATTTAGAAATAACACGTTACCAGTCACTACTGTTATTATTCTGAAAATTTCTACAGAATTGAGTTCAATACCTTCTTTTAGGGCACTGAAATCACAGCATCCACCATGTCAGTCTGGCCTGACATAATTGTCTTTAGTCCTCTACCTAATGTATAGCAGAGATTAATGCACCATTACTCTATAGCCACAAGGGAAGGTAATTATTCAGGCCTCCTTTTTATAGTGAGTGGTGTCAAGGACAGCGATGGAGCATCATTTATGTCTGTGAGAGCGTCTGCCTCTAAAGCCTCAGTGACGCAGATACTTGGGGGCAGTAACAGCCACTGTGCAGACAGCAAATCCATTTTCGCTTACTGGATGACGGTTCCAAATGCATACACACACACACACGCAGAAGTGCGCACATAATGCCCTAAATCTATGAGCAACCATCCCCATCCTGCAGCGTCACTAACTCGCTGTAGACAGTGGCACAGATGAGCTATCAGTCGGTACACAGTGGAGTGGTGTGTGGGCTTTATGTGCAGAAAAATGCTTCTTCAGTGTACTTCATTAGAGGATACCTCAGCGGTTCAGTGCTGCACAGATTTAATCTCTCTAAGGTTGGGGGATAAAAGGTGTGATGATGTAAAGTAAAGCATCGACTAAGGGATTCTTCTAGACTCTGAACTGTCACATGCCTCTGTGGACTTACATGTAAGAATTTTACACATTAAAGCTTGAAGTGAAGTAGTATAGGATCACAGATACAAATAACTGCACACAGACGAGCATCATACATACACATTTGCACAGTCAGCCATCAAGAAGTTAGCTCTTAACATTATGTACACCTTAAAAATCAACTGCATATACCAACTATGCCATTAAACAGACCAGTGTAATGTAAAAAAGAAAAAGAAGAAAATAGATTTAGCTTTGTCCCACCTCATCTGACTTTTACTCTCCCTAATTACATTATAATCTATACTAATTCTCAGGCTTTTACCTTATCTTTCTTAACACATTCCCAGGGTTGGAGCTGTCACAGCTATATAACACATTAATGCTCTGTATCCATTTTGCATGTGATTAGTAATTGCAGCTCTAACAATTCTGTTCCCCAATGATAATCTTTAGCATTATGCTAGTCTGACTTCTATCCTGGGAATCCAAATGATTTGTATTATTTAGCTTTACTCTGTAAATCTAGTGATAACCACTGTCAGAATAAATTCTGTTAATCATTTCGAGCTTTAATTAAATATAAGGGTCTAAGAAAATATTATACTTCAGTATTGTGATATTAACACCTGTGATATTGTATCAAAAACACAAACCGTTTTGAAGGAATAGTTTAGAGTGCGCAGTGATTTTTGGTTCATTTTGGTTCTTTGTTTATACCTCCTGACTTCTTTATTCAGATTTTATGCATATGGTGTTGTTTTTTTATGGGAGTTTTCCTTTATCTACATTTTAAAGTCCCAATAGATTGTCTTGCTTACAGTTACTATATGATCATAATACATACAGTTCTGTGCAAAAGTCTAACATTAGGTTTGTTAGTTTAGTAAAGTTAGAATGACCACATATATGCATTTCTTAGTCTCTGCATTAAGAAACAATCTGTGTATATGGCAAGTATGTACAACAGCAGTAAGAACAAAGGTTTCTGGGGGAAAAAAAAGCCTCTATAAACTAAAGAGATAGTATTTAGTGCGTTCTCCATTTTCTGATGTTTTATGCCAGGTTTCATTCAACACATGTCAGATCTTCTCATCATAACGTCAGGGGCCACAATAAATGGTCACTTTAACCTTTAGAACCCATTTAGTTCAGGTTTTGTGTGTCTTTTAAGGCTGTGCACATATTCCCTTCATTTTCTTGTTGCTTGTGAAGAGAACATAATGAGAAATAAATATGTATGCTCACTTCAACCCTGCAAAAACAACAAAGCTAAAGGTGGCCTAAGACTTTTGCATAGTATTGAGTATCATTAGATTCTTGCCGATACACACTGCTGCATTAACCACTTTAGACCTATAAATACTTTATATTTTAGGGAGTCATTTTTTCCACATTTGAAAAAATGCGCAGCACCCTGAAGTGTGTTAAACATATGAACACAATTTCAATCACCGTGTCATGTTGTCACAGACTCTACAATGAAGCACAGTAGAGTAACACTGTCAGAATACAAGTGTAATATGTTTGGTCTGACAGTCGAAGTACAGACAGAGAGAGAGAGAGAGAGTGGCTTGAGAAGGAAAATAGGTCACACTGATGCATCTCTCAGGAAAATGGAAAAGGACACACAATGTGCATCAATCAGTCAAGACTGTCCTTAATGAAAATATGTACACACTGATGATCACATAGACCTCAACGAATGCTGAGCACTTGGCTGAGCCGCCGTCTACCACCTTAGAGAGTGGCCACAGGATGGGCGAGCTAAGGACAAGGCCCGACTGGAGCACTAAAAGGGCAGGTGCAGTCAAGCGCTAAATGAGCGGCTTGTTTTAGACACTCTCATTGGATCAGCGTATCGTCACAGCCAGAGGGAAGGGGATTGAGAACAACTTCAATAAAATGACTATTTGGACTGAAGGTGAGTACAGTGAACTGACTCTGCAGATGTGCATTTGCAGCTGTGAATGTATTCTACTGATATGGACGATATGAGGAACGGCTCATTTTAAAACCTTTAATAACAAAGCTTCCTCTTGATGTGCTATGTCCTTTCTTTTAGTCTCTTTGCTCATTTATCTTCGTCCACCACATGACGACAAATATGTTTTCAATTTGTTTTTGTGGCCACAGATATGACCAACATCTGTCAAAGTGACAAAGTTTTGGATCAATGGACCCAAGGAAAGAAGTTACGTAAGAGAATATACATCATTCTGATTCATAATAACTTTGGCACATCATCACAAAAGTTTTGTTCTTCAAATTTCTCCAACATCTGACTGCAACCTGAGCAGAACAGCAGATAGTGTGAATAGTCATTAATGAATTAGATAGCAATCAACTCACACACCATAGTGGCCTATATCATGATTTAAAAGTAATATCAGAGCCAGTCTAATACATATGAATTAGGAGTCTTTTCTCCATCTCCTTCCTGGTGAGTGCACTTTAGTTTCACTGGAAAGTTGAAAAACTAGTTTTATCAATGGAGGCTAAAATTAGGCTCTTTCTGATTGGCTCTTGACTGCAGCTCCAAATCCACCTCTGTACCATCTGAAAACCTTTTTTCTTATTTCTCAGACTAGGTGGGAAGCTGACAATTTTCTTTTATTACGAAAGATAATTTCTAAAAAGCTACACAGTACTAATCCTAATGTTGGGAGTAGGGCTGGGCCGTCTCATGATGTTAAATCATGATCAAGCTTAATTTGTTAGATGACCACAGATTCTCCAAGGGATCATAAAGATCATGGTATTAAATACAAATGCTGTCCAAACTTCCCCTCTCAGTCATCCTTCATTTTACATTACCCAGTGTAATTACGTTATTTTACATATTTCATCGGTGCACTGTTAGCCATTAGCATTAACACTGCAAGCCTAATTTGTTTAAGTCTGTGTATAGTGATTCTTTAGCCTCTTTCAGCACTAATGTTTTCAGATTTAGCTCACGTTATCTTGCAGAATTTGTGTAATATGTTGCTTTGTTACTGATACTGACAAATGCCATAAATCTGTGAGTCTGGCACTGAACTCCAATGTGGAACAAGTCTGATGCACAGAGATGTTTTAAAGTTATATTAGAAGGTATAAACATGTTTCATTCATTCATTCTCCTTCAGATATATTAGGGACACATTCAGTCACATTATAGTAAGAGAAAATGTGGACAACTGTTTACTTCATCGGCTGTCAATAAATTTGTCCAAAATGAAGAAGAAATGGAGCCATTACACAAACCCTATGCTTCCAAAAATAGTGAAAACTTGTTATATTTAGTTTCTAACTCACAAAGAAGAACAAAAAGTGGGAACATTGTGATTCAGATTATGGATCATCATTCTACCTCCAAAAATGTCATGTCGTGTGATCTTCTGGCCAGTGTTAAACTGATCAGAGAGCCCACGGCAAAAAGAACTTTAACCCAGGTGTCATGATGCATAGAGCACCATGGATACACAGAAAACAACCTACACCAACTACATGCCACTTCAGTAGAGGAATCTGCTGATGAACCAAACTGAATTATACCATCTGTTAAGTCAACATAGAGCAAATACAGAACTTGTCTAAACACAATGAACAAACTCATCAAACTCCATTCTTTTCACTTAGACCTGTGTCCACTGGTGAAAACAACAACAGAGCTTCTACATTTTATCACTTTGTCACTTTCTTTGACTCTAAAGTTGTTCGTTAGCCGTTTTTATCCCAGTTTGTCACTTTCTAATGCTTTGGTCAAAGAAGACCAGCAGAGTGACTCACTACTCCCTCTAGTGGTCACATAAATCCACTGGATCGTTAGATTCTTAAATAATACATTGGCATATTTGGCATAAAACTTCAGGATACTTTATTCTGAACACTCTAATGATACTTTGAGGCATTTTTTTAATGTTTAAAAGTAGAAATACTGCACATAGCTCTTTTAAACGTCTGTGAGTCCATATATTCAAACATTCTCAAGTTTAATCAATCATATCAGTACATAATTTAATGTAACGCTGTAACAACATCCCATCGATACAGCTGATAATAGTGTTCTTTTAATGAACAATATAAGATCTGTTTCACATCTGAAACTGTATATGGTTTATATGGGTTTGACAAAATGCTGATTTTGTTTCCTGAGGTCTACAAAACTTTCTGGGCTCCCTGACTAACACTCGATTTCAATGCACCAAACATTTGATAAGAGATCCAATTCTTCTATACAATCTGTTCTAGGATTAACCTGTTTTCCATCTGATATACCACGACTCACAACATCACTCCCAGACCTGCAGCTCTACCACTTTTGCTTCTAGTAAGACAAGAAGAATCCTGCATGAAATAGGAAGAGACTACTGCCATGGTTGTTCTTTTTTTTTTTTTTTTGACTGTGAGGATCATTCAAACCTTCGCTGACGCCTTAACAGAAGTCAAGCCCTTGAACATTTGTCACTGCATCTACCTGCTGTGTCACATCCATCACTCCCTAGCCAATTACCACTCCATACAGAGCAAAAAAAAAAAAAAAAAGAATCTGGCAAGGTGAGAATACTGCTGCAGAACTGTGAAGGAAGACACACTCTGCACATACAAAAGTGCTAAAAACAGATGCTAATTGAATCCGCTTATGAGTCATTGTGCATGTGACAAAGTGTTGAAAATACTAACATTAGAACGGATTGTAACTCTGTGAGTGGTGGTTGTTTTTCTTTGAATGGAATACTCAGATTGACAGGTTGATTCATGGGTAGGGGTGTACATATTCCTGGTGTCCAAACATGACCTGGTGTTGTTTGTCAACAGGTATCACCAGCTCCTGCACACTTCACCTACACACACACACTGCAAAATAAGGATTTTTTTTTTTTTTTTTTGCATTGCATTCCTCTGGGTTAAAGGTTTTTGTGCCACCATTGCTCTGAGACAAAGCCTGACTTAATGATCACATTGTGCACCTGCTGAACCTGGTTTTCTAGCTGATCACATCCGCGTAAATATGCCGCATCTCCCCTCTCATTCACACTGCCACGTTAGCTGACACTGAATGATAACATCTGGGTGAAATCCTGCGGTGACCAGTGTCAGCTCCTGCACCTGTATGCACGGCGAATCAGGTTCCAAAGCAACGGCAAAGGCTGATCTAGGAAACGCCACAGAAACGTGCATTTTCACATCTAGGTATGCAAAGCGTGCACGGCGATCTGCGTCTGAATCACACATCTTTATCCGGCCACCTGACACCATCTCAGTCTCCATCCATTCCTGCTAATTCGAACACACATTCACCTCTCCGCTCCCGGTCTGACGTGGAGAATCACTTACACAGAATCAGTGGGTGCCGGATCTCTTTCACGGTATCCCAGATAAAGATGAAAAAGACGCGGAGGGATGCGCCCCTGCAAGTGTAAACTTCCGCGGCACCTGTCTGTCCCTCTGATACTTTAGACTTGCGAGCCTGCCCCTTTCGCTAGTCAGCTTATTATCCCCCCCCCACCACCACCACCCCCCCAGACGTAGGCACCGCTGAATGGGTGATCACGAGGTTTGTATTAGGCTCCACGGAGGAAGAGGAGGAGGGAGTGGGAGGGGAGGGGAGGGCGCACGGCAAACGAGGTGAGGGATTGGCACCCAACCTTGATTTCCTCCTGTGTTCATGGTGACACACTGAGTGGTCTCACACTCACATGACAGGAGCTGTAAGAGATATGTGTAAATTGAAAACCACATAGTTAACCTTCTGTGTGTGTGTGTGTGTGTGTGTGTGTGTGTGTGTGGGTGATGTTATTCTTAATCCTGCTTTACTGCTGGCACATGGGCATCCTTGCGCTCTAATTTGGCACTGGAAGAAGAGAAGGAGGAGGAGGAGGAGGAGGAGGAGGGGCTGCTGTGCTGGCTTGGATGCTCCATTCACAAAGCCAGTCACAATGCAATTAACCTCAGAAGGGGATGAGAACATCCCAATTAATCCAGCATCCACAGTATCTCTCATACCAATCAAACAATTTCATTACACCTCCATTAATGTATCTTCTACCAGCAAACTTTTACTCTGATAACAAATCAAAAGTGGTGGTCTGCGTATCTGTTTGTATCTGTTTACATAATCATACCTTTGCATCCGTTGGATTTTGCTGTGCATTCATGCGTAACCCTCTCTTCCTGGGCTGTGGTCTGGCATCGCACCAGGTATCAGGCTGGGAAAGAAAACCTGGCTCTTTATTAGAACACAACCTTCAAGAAAAATGCTGACAGTGGTGTACTGCAAAAACTCTTCTTAGGCTGCAGTAGTTTCATGACGAGGTAAATTTAAGTAAGATAAAGAGGTTGTCTCACAGTGTGTTGCAGTAATAGCCTACTATACATTGACTATAAATCAAGCTTGATATTTTCTTTACAATATGTCTAAATAAGGCACATTTTGTGTACAGCATTTTATTATAGAAACTGTCAAATGGTCATGTATTGCTTATTAGACCTAATTTTTCATATACAAAAATACCTCTATGAGTCACTGTGAGCTATTGTAGCTCTATGCCCCACTCAGGTCACACCCTTCATGTGCAGTGTTTAGAGAATCAGTCATAATGCGGTTGCAGCGGTAAATTGCTCTGAAATCTGAGATATTAATGTCATATCAGTGTTTCAATGTACCCTTTAAATGCAAACAAGTGTACTGCAAATATTTAACACCATATATAGCTGCATAGATGCATGGAAAAAAGGCTTCTTAGCTATATGTGAAGCTTAACTGTATATTTTATTTTTCTATTTCCCCCTCGAGGTCAGTTATGTGCTTCCTCTGAGTCACAAAGGGAATAATTTGGAATACATTAAAGGAATATCTATCAGGAGAGGTTTTGCCTGTTCTGGATGAGACCTGTTGCATCCCTCTTCTTACAATATCCTAATCAATAACTGAAAAAACACTGTACTGTCCAGAATCGGCTTACTGTAGAAGTATTTGTCTTCACAATTACTTGCAGAAGGTCAAAGGTTATAATTATTCAAATGTATATAACTAAAGCAAATATGACAGAGGATATTCAGTGGCGCTATTAAAAATAAGTGCAATTATTATGGTCCAGTGACTAGCTTGGAGTTATAACACTTGTCAGGTCATGTCATCCTGCAGTAGAACAGGGTTAATCTGTTCGACTACACTGCTAATATTTCTCTCTATATTGTACATATGTTAAATATGCAGTTGAGGTCAGATCTTGAGTAAAAGCATACATAGATCACTGTCTCTTTAAACAGCCTGAAATCCTCAATAAAGTATTGCAGTGACTTAAGAAGCTTAGAAAAATAGATAAACTTAGTCAAGCATGGTTTTTCATGAATAGCAATCTAGAGGAATTATGCTACTCTGTATGATCACGAGTACAGCCATATCCTGATTCCAAAATATGAGTGTACTATAGCGCAACAGATCCCCAGACAACAGTCAAGGAGCTGGTGAAAATGGTGGAGGTAACTGGTCCAAAAATATCTGCATCTACAGTAAGGGGAGTGCTGTATCATCATAACCTGAAAGGCTGTTCCCCAAGGAGCAACTGCTACTCCAAAAACCAGCATCATCAGCAACACACTGGGGGGTTGTTTCACAGGCAAGATGGACCAGTGCAAAACTGATGGCATCGTAAAAAAAGAAGACTAATATGGAAACATAATCTTAGATCCTCGGAGATGGCTTTTTCAGCAGGACAGAGCAGGGGCAATATATGATATATCTACTTTCAAATATTAAAAAGATGACCGCAAATTATCATTAGAGTGTTTAGGATATAGAGCTCAGAAGTTATACCAAAGATGCCCAAGTATTAGATTGTATAGATGTGAACTGAATACACGTAACACCTTACAGTCCCTCCTATTTTTGTGACCACTAGAGGGAGTAATGAGTCACTCTGCCAGACTCCCCTGGTGAAGAAAATTAACACCACAAGACCTTTGACCAAAGTGTCAGAAAGCGATGAGTTTGATGAGAACCACTGAGAAAGTCAAAGAAAGTGACAAAATGATAAAAGCAAGAACACCTGTTGTTGTTTTCATGACTGTACACAGCTCTAAATGAAAAGAATGGAGTTTGATGCTGAATTGCACTGTTTCTTCTACACAGATGAGTTTTTTATTCTAAGGCTTATGAAGGTATAAAGTTATTATGTGATGTTACTTTCTTTGCTAAGTTGCTGTTTGTTAAAGACTAAACTGTGACAGTTCTGACCTATATTGGACATTTCCAAAAAGAGCTTTAGTGTAGCTACTGACATCCCAAACCGAACAGATTTGTGGTTTTACTGTGGCTGTTTTCTGTCTAAAAACACAGCTAAGCTAACAGAGCTATAATGTAAACTATCAGCCGATGCAGCACATGAAGATGATAAGACACAGTGTTATTTTGAGTGAATGTCACCAGCTTTGAGTTTGAGTTTGAAGATGAAAACTTGATAATACCATAATGTGGAAACAATTACTTACTTTATTCAGTGAGTGATATAGTCTGT
Organism: Apogon talboti; assembly: GCA_037367365.1. Lineage (NCBI taxonomy): Eukaryota > Metazoa > Chordata > Actinopteri > Kurtiformes > Apogonidae > Apogon > Apogon talboti. Next base: position 20,756,534 of record JAPQRQ010000014.1, on the reverse strand, counting down.
GGACACATAGCATTGATTCTTTGGTGGTTTTGGTAGTCCCAAATCTGTTCTGGTTCGCAACTTCTCCTTGCTGTTGACAGTTTGGAATATCAATAATATAACCCCTTAAAGTGAGTCAGTCAGTCATCATCTGAACCCGCTTAATCCTCACTAGGGTCACGGGGGTCGCTTGGAGCCTATCCCAGCTACTTAAGGGCGAAGGCGGGGTACACCCTGGACAAGTCAACCCTTAAAGTGTAACTCTAAAATGGTAACAACAAAAGATTTTTTTTTTAAAAATGCAATCGCAAAACTTTGACCTTAAGCCACTGGAACAACTCCAAACCTGATTCAGGTGCATGAGTTCTGCATGATCCAAGTTGCACAAGTCAAAGCCAATACCACCATATATCAACAAAGCCTCTGAGAATGTGATGCAATATTTAAAACCGAAATCAAAAACTCTACCTACCATTATTCTAAAATTTCTCATCATCAGAACCATCAGATAGTGGATGCTGGCATTCTAATAAGGTTTACTGTAAATGAACAACAGCTGCGGAGCATGGATGTTGCATTAAGGCAGGAAACTGTAATGTTATGGTTAATTTGACAGACACAGATTAATTAGATGAACAAGAGGCACAGGATGGAAAAGAGCAACATGACAGGAATGAAATGGACTGTATGCATGGTCCCGTCTTCTATTGCGCCTCACTGAG
>JAPQRQ010000014.1:20725492-20735676 GCA_037367365.1 Apogon talboti | reverse complement strand
TAATAACTTTTGGCTAATAACGTAATAATTTATTACGTTATTGGCTGCTTATTATGTTATTGGCCTGGTAAAAGAAACAAACTTTGCAAATAACGTAATAAGCAGCCAATAACGTAATAAATTATTATGCTATTAGCCAAAAGTTATTACGTTATCGGTTCAGGACTTTTATTATGTTATTGGCCAGTTATTATGTTATTGGCCTATTACATTTCAAAAAGGGCAAATTTATTACGTTATAGGCTGTTATTACATTGTTGGCTTCAACATCCCTTAAGAAATGATCAGATATGATGCAAACTCTTAAGTATCTCACAAATGAGTTAAAGGATTATATGTGCTATGAATAAAATCAAAACTCTCAATAGCATGGGGAAATTGGTACCAGAACACACATAGGACTAGCAAAACCACCAATGAATCAACACTATTTATCTATAAACTATATCACTTGAATGAAGTATAAAGCTCATCATTTACACAAATCTGTATTATGGTATCATCAAGTTTTCTTCAAACAAAAACTTAGAGCTGGTTATTTTAATAGTCGATCAAAATAACACTGTGCCTTACAATCTTCACATGCTGCATCAGCTGATAGTTTACATTATAGCTGTTAGCTTAGCTCTGTTTGTAGACTGAAACCGGCCATGGTAAAACCACAAATCACTGTCGTTTTCTGTACTGTTTTTGTTGTCAGTAACTGCACTAAAGATCCATTTTGAATCGTCCAGACATGGTCAGAACTGTCAAGGTTTAGTCTGAACTGTAGATCAACAAACAGCGAATATATTAACATCACAGGTTAACTTTGTACTGTCATAAGCCTCATAATCAAACTTGTCTGTGTATAAGAAATGCTGCAATTCCAGGATCAACCTCTTTCTTTGAATCTAAAAGTTATTTCTTAGCAATTCTCATCTCATCTTGTCACTTTGTGATGCTTTGGTCAAAGGCTCCGTGGTGTTAGTTTTCCTCACCATGACTCACTACCTCTTCTAGTGGTCACATAAATCCGTTTGAGCGTAGGTATGAATATATTCAGCTCATGTCTCCACAATCCCACACATTAGCATCTTTGAAATAACTTCAGAGGTGTTCATTCTTTACTCTAATGATATTCTTAGGCAATTTAATATTTGAAAGTAGAAATACTACATAAAGCCTCTTTAAACCAAAACATACAGCAACAATAAACAGCAATAACTGATGTAAAATGAATATATTTCGATTAGGTACAAATATTCAGAAATAAAAGATAAATTTATGGATCCACAAGGAGAATCCAGCTGTTTATCAGATATTTAACTCTCATAAAGTCATATTTATCACTATTTAATCACATGTTTATCTAATGCACCCAACAGAAGCATCTGAATCATGACTTTTACCAGATATTTTTATGAGGTATTTACATGCCAACAGAAAAACACTGGCCTCATCAGTGCCTGGAACCCTTCTATCCATCTTTAGTGATTCTCAGGCAATAAATGTGTCGTGATCCGGAGCGCTTAATGCTGCAAAAATTTCACAAACCTGATGCATAAGTCAGGTACTAAAATGAGCGTGGCTGAAAGAAAAAAAAATGCTGTATTTTGTCAATTCCATTTCTGGGTAATTCGTCTGTGTAGCTCTCCTTGAAGATGATGGATGCCTGCTGAGTCACTGCCAGGGGCCAATCTCTGCTCTGCTCTGTACATTAAAGCAGAAAATATTGCTGAGTTTGACCTGCTGCCCACTATATAGGTCCCAGAAAGCTGATTTATTAAGAAGGGAATACTCCCAGACAGTGTGAATCAATTTCATAGCTATAGATTAGAATAGGATGGCAGGGAAAATTGATGATGAATTGAAAGAGCAGCATTTCTTAAAAAAAATTAAATAAAAATATGAGGAGCCAAGCGTCAACAGGGGAGAGATGTCTCTGAATCAGTGTCAGTTCAGCGCTGTATAAACAGGAGGAAGGATTGACAATGAGATCGAGACAGACGCACCAAGATAAAAGGTTGTAAGGTTCGGTGAGGTTAAATCTGAGCCAAGTGTGCTGGAAGGTGAATATTCTCTCTCACTTTCCTTTGTCTTTGGGATGACACAAAGGTCACTGTGGGCTGTGAAGTGGACAGGGTTGTCAGTGGAGAGAAGAGCTCGGAGAGCAGCAGTCACAAAGGCAGGGCAGGAATTCCAATCAGCCCGAGGCGTTTAAGATGGAACCAAAGTCGAAAACTTCTTACAAAGGCTCTGAAAGACGACCACGTCTCCCTCAGACCTGAATCACCAGTGGGTGCAGAGGTACAGGTAGGATGGGTACAGAGTGTTGGCTCATAATAGCAGGCCTCCAGCCACTGCCTCGCTTTGTGACTCTGACGCCATTTGTGAAAATTACAAAGGTCATAAACTGGCACAGTTATGTACTGTAGATTAAAACAAGGGTGGAGGGGGACATTACAATCCACAGTTATATTCCTGAAGGGCAACAGAGTAATGGATGTAGCATAACATATTAGGTTATTGCCTCTTAAAGGTGGATTAAGCATTTTCTTAGGAAGACATCCCTCATTTCATTCCAGTTCCCCTTGTCTTGTGCATGAACATTCATTCTCTTTCTTTCTCTTTCTCTTTCTCTTTCTTTCACTTTCTCTTTTGTCATTACTGTATTTATCTTATTTCAGCATGCATCACCCTACTCTTCATGATTTAGCCATTTCTTCTTCTTGTACCATAAGTGGGTCATAAGCAGGATTGAAATTCCACTCTCAACAGCAGCAAGAGGCCACATACCAGAACGCACCCACAGATATCAAAACCACCAGTGAGTTATTGTTGCGTCACTGCGGACTGTATCACCTACTAAATAAAAAATGAAAAAAAAATTAAGGTATCATTGAGTTTTCTCCTTTCGATCAAAAAAATTACATGGTTATTTCAGTCGCCACTCAAAATAACACTGGTAGTCTTTATGACAGTTACTGCATAAAGCTGATAGTTTACATTATAGCCCTGTTAGCTTAGCTCTGTTTTAATACATTAAAGCCACAAATCATCTCCATGTTCTGTACGGTTTGTGTTGTCGATAGCCGCACTACAGATCCATTTTGCATTGTTGAAGTATCATAGTTTAGTTTGAATTAACAGAGCAAACAAAACATAAAATACCAATTGTATACTTCTACGAGTTTAGTATTAGTTGAAGAAGTGCTGTGATTCCCTTATCAAACTCCATTCTTTTTCTTTAGAGCTGTGTCCAGTGGTGAAAACGACAACAGTGCTTCTAGCTTTCTTCACTTTCTTTGACTCTGAAAGTTGTTTCAAACCACTTCTTGCCTTAATTTGTCATATTCTGATACTTTGTGGTCACATAACTCTTCTGGTCTGTATCTCTACAATCCAATACGTTGGCATCTTTGCCATAGCTTCAGAGCACTTACTTTTAAACTACTCGTGGTAATTTGTTAAAAAAAGAAATACTACTAATAAGTTCTTTAATCTCTGCCTGCTTTTCTTTTTTCTGTATCTTACACTTTGTTAATATATTACCGTCTGAGCTTATTACTACTACATCTGAGCATGTATTAGTGTGGTGTTAATTGGTCTGAGTCACTTTATTTCCCCATTTACAGAGCCACCATATACAGTAGGTTTTTAATGGCCCCAGGTCTGTCAAAATTATTCCACATTTGCTGTAAAACAATTAAATGCCTGTCATTATCATTACTGTTATATGTTTCAGTAATAGCCTTTGTATATTCATTTAGTTCAACTCTGCGCTATATAATTTTTGTTCACATAGACCTAAAGGCAAACATTAATGCATTTTTTATTCAAGTGTTCCCACATTTGATGACAAATGACTTTTGTTCTTAGGCATATAAACTAACTGTTGTTAAACTGGCATAAAATGAACAGAGAAATCTATCAAAATGACTCATAACTATAAACTATAATATAATTACTATAACAGGTCTAAGTGGACCGTGAAGTGATGTCCGCAGAGTCTGATAAAATTATCCACCCCTAAGACTGAACTTACTTCAGGACCTTTAGTAAAGAAAAGCCATTTCAAAAACCTGCTTCCACTGCAGACTCGCATGCAGAAGTCCTTTCAGAAGAACAAACACAGAATGACTGCAGATTACCAGGACTGATTAAGTCTTGCAAGGTTGTACAGAGTGCTGATAAAAATCTCCTGCCTTTCCATTGCTTTCATATCTCTTGGTCCGTAACTACCTCCATGTCTGTATCACATCCTTATCTTTTTGTTATCTGTCAAAGGATTTGCACAGTGAGTATGTCAAAAATAAATGTCAGTGTGCAATGTTGATGCAGTACTGTACGATAAGAAATACCAAACATTCTGCAAAGGGACATATTTATATAGGAGTGTGGCGGCAAGAGTTAAATGATTGAATGACGTCGACTATGGGGAAAGACATAAAAAGAGGAGAAAAATAACTTTTACAACTGCTCTGCTCATGGTTCAGAACTTTGATTAAGTTCGGCCTATGAGGTCCTGTGGATGCCAGAGGGGCAATGACATATTAATATTTTATGTGAACATGAATCCTTTCCTTGAACATTATGGACAGAGAGCGAAGGTCTCCTGGCCAGGGGAGTGAGGTCTGACGTTGGATTTTGAAGTCATAAATGGATGTTTCAAAACTGCAGAGCGGGTGGGGCGTTAGAGGTCCTGAGAGGGCAATAAATCATTTGGTCACACATACTGCAGCTATGGCAGGGCCTCTCTGGATCAAAGAGCTCTCTCAGCATCTCTGTAACCTTCTACAGTTGAGGCATGAAGTGCAACAAGAGGGAGAAAATAGCTTCCTTGTGGGAAGCTATTGCGTTATCAAATTGACACAAAGATGTATGCACTGCCTACATAGAAATACCTCTGCTTCTTGAATTCAGAAATCCCATCACCCAGTGAAATAAAAACAACATCATATATACTGTATTTGCACTATGTGGCAAGCATTCTGATAAAATACTTATTTTCACTCAGATACCAAGTCCTAAAGGCAACATTGCTGTGATTCTCAAACGGAAATAAATGTTTTCAGGGGCAGCAAAAGCACTGGCACTTCAATGGTTTCTGTTTGCGTGGATCTCAGCAGTTTCCTCTTCCCTGCTGTTATCAGACTCTGTCCTCTGGGGCTGCAGTTACCTGATGTTCACTCTGTGGTGTTTAAACCAAAGCTGGCTAGAGGTCGCCCTCTTGTGTTTTATTGATGTAACATGCAACAACAATGACAGACGAAAATAAGTGTACTTTTGTCACTTTGACTGGAATTTACAAAATCTAAAACAAACACTTGTGACTTGAGAAACTTTTCCTCTAATTTCTGCTGTTTCTGTAAATGGAATTATACATTAGTAACAAACCAGTCAATCTTAACCAATTAGGCCTATTGGACCTAATTGTATTTGCTTTGTCTGCACCACAATGTAACACGAATGTCTTCATAGGATCGTCTGTTTATTTCAGTTTTTCTTCACCTGCTTCCCCACAGAAGGGGGCGTGTCAGGGAGGAGGGGCCTCAGTTGACTGACGGCTCACCTGGCCTTTTAAAGCCTTGTCCCTCTCCAGAGTCACAAGCGCGGTCCGCTTCAGGACTGTCTGGTATTTTTCATTGATACGCTTCACTGCAGGTTCGTAGTTATTGCACTGGACCTTCAACTTCCTCATGTCCTCGATGAGCCTGTTTTTCTCCTGGACTACACGTTTGTGCTGTAGCCGGTGGAAGTCTCTGGTTTTCTGGACTCTGACCAGTGTCTCGGCTGCATCAGAGGTTGCCTGTCTGTACTCCTCCCTCTCCCGCTGTGCGTTTTTCAGGTCGCTCTCTAAACGCAGGTTTTCTATGTACACCTCCGGCATCACCTCGGCCCGCTCGGCATCCAGCTGTCCTCTCTCAACCATCTCATTCCACTCTGTCTGAGAGCAGTCCAGGGTGTCTGTCATGCCCATCTGGAGCAGAAAGCTACGTAAAAACTGGTCCACGGTTTCAGGTCGGCCTGTGCTGGAGGATGTGGATGTAACAGCACTAGCTTGTGCCCGATCCTGAATGGCTTTGACAGTCGCCTCCAAGTCTTCCTCTCCTTCTGTCAAACTCCATTCATCTTCAATGGGCACTTCTTCATACTCATAGTCATCATCGCTATCGGCTGGAGCACTCTGAGCTCCTTCTAGTGGATTAATCCTCGCGGAACTCATAGTTTACTTTGAGCATCTACTTAGTATCGGTGAAGTTTGTGGTTACCATGGTCACAACCACGACTCGAGGATTCAACGCGATATTTCACGAGATCTCGTTTGCCCGTTCCGTCCGTCATCAAACAATCATGGCGGACTACCAAGAGGCGCCCTTGGCCACTCGGCCTAAAACACTGGACCCAAATGATTATTTCAATTTATCGCAAGAAAAACGACGCGCCGATGAAGAAAGGGCAGCATTACGAGCAAATCTAAAGCGACAATACATGACGCGGCTCAACAACCCGCACAGAAATGAGCTCATTGTAAGTAGCTACATGCTAGCTAGCAGTGTTACCCTTGAGAAGTGCTCAGGCGTCTTGTTGGGATGCTAACGCTAACATATTAGACGCAGACGGCATATTTACTCCCATTTGTCATGATCTATTTATTGCATACTTTTGTGTTAACACGTAGGACTGGACAGCATCAAAGTTTGCTAATCTCTCTGTTTAATTTTCCGCAACAGCCTGCTTAATCGAGAAGGGTGGTCCTCTGTGTTAATAAATAGAGCCACTGTGTGCACAGTATACATGTTATCAAAAACAAACTTTGATACCCTGTTTATTAAGATGAACTAAATTGCTAATAAATGTGAGATAGACCTTTTGATTGTTTAAACGAGGACAGAAGACGTTTATCTCGATAACAACAGTTTGTAAAACATGTGTATAACATTATCCCCACACAAGAGACACACAAGATATTTTTACGTTAGTGTGTGTGTGTTTGCTGAATACTTTCAAATAAGGTCACCCAGTTCTGTCATGCAAATGTGACTTACTGTCAGAAGTTCATCTAATTATAATAATCTAAATATGTATATGTAACACCAATGTACATTGGTCTTATCAAAATTTCACATGTGCATATTTTGTTCTTCCAGGAAGACCCTGCCTTGACACGCTGGGTTTATGCACGCGCCAACCCCTACCCTCACTTCAAGCCGACATTCAAGACATCTCTTCTGGGTGTTATGTTTGGAGTTGTGCCACTCTTTACTCTCTACTACATCTTCAAGACAGACCGGGTATGTGACGAGATACACCACACTCTCATGGCCTTCTTATCTCATATGCTCCATTTGCACCTTAAGAAGTGGCATGACTTGAAGCATCTGTAGCATCAAGTTAAAGAACTACATTAACCCTTGCATTATAATACTGGCATCCAAATAGTAATCAGTGACCAGTGTCCCCAGACTTAAAATGCATCAAGCACAGGACCAACAGAGACAACTGTAAGTCTTTGACATTTCAGCGTACCTTTGTGCTGCTTCTGTCTGAGCTGTATTTATTTCTCTACTCCCGTCTGTTTTGGTACTGTCATTTTATATTGTTAGTTGTTTCATCATATAAAGTGAGTGAACAACACATCATATGGGGTCACTTTACCATCATATAAGACTAATAGCAGTTATAAGATGATCTCTTTTAAAGAATTTTTTTGGCCAAAATAATGCTGCATTATAATAATGGTGACAAATAAGTGCTATAGACACCTGACAGGCCATTTAGTCAAGCTTTCATGTTTATTATTCTCATGGAGGTGCACAGATTTTATTTTTTATTTTTTTGCTAAGAGTTCCATTCACATTAGAAATAAATACTTCATCCAGAATGCTGCCTACTTTCATTTTCTTCCCTATTGTCATGGAGATTCACCCTCTAAATCCTTGCCAATAGAAATTCCACATACAATTTGTTGCAATTGTCACACTGCTGGGCTATCATGTTTGCCTCGCTCTCTGCTGTGAGTGAAAAAAACTGCTTTGAAACCATACAACACTCTCTTATAAAACATGCGGTTTAGAAAATGTCCTGAAGGTGAGGAGGATGATATGACTTTGTTGCTATGGAAACTGTACTTACCCATAATGTGTTTGTCATCTGTTTTACAGGATAGGAAGGAGGCGCAGATTAAGGCTGGAACCCATGAACGCAAGTTCAACCTGGCATATTGAGCTCCGATGTAGAAAGACCCTCCTGTATGTTCTAATAATGATTTCCATTCGTGTAATTATTATAAACCGAATAAAGTTATATTGTCACCAACAGTGGTGTGGCTTTGTGTAAATTTGAATTGTGATAAATTCCCAAAACATAATTTTCTTTACCTACAAAATGATGTGCTGTAAAGAGAGGAGTCATTCTAAGTATCAGCCAATTACATCTATTTTAACAACAAATCTTTATTTGACAGGATGAAAAAATTCTATGGGTATCATTTGGTTATGTTTACTTCACACATGCTGATGAAAAATCAAATCACCAAGGCATTTTCATGTATCTTTAATCACAAAACTATATACGTATGTACAGTTTATGGAGCCTTATGTAAATTATCTTTTCTATAAGTAAACTTTTTACGAAATTAATTTCTCTTTTTCCCCCATATAATGTTATAAAGAGATGAAATGACATGAGAAGGCCAAGCTTTATGAACTGTATGTTTCTCCATAATCATTGAATAAAGTCAATATAGGATTTTTATCTTTATATGTGGTCAGGACTTTTTCTACTTTTTACTGGGTTTCCAGTTGGGGTTAAAGTGGCTGCGTAGAGGTTCCCAGCACTGGTAGTAGCTCTTGTCAAGCTTCTGACAAGTTTCCAGACCCCATTTTGTCACTGCCATACTAAAGGATGACTCGAACATGAAAGCCTGAAAGAAACAAAAGATGTGATAGAATCATTTTTTTCGCTATAATACAAAAATCTGTTGTTACATCTAGATATGTATTTGTTTTTACCATGGTTCCCTCGGCCACCCTCTCGGGTTTGAGGTCAGCAGTGCTGCTCTTCTCAAAGCAGTCAGCATCAGGACCATGTGGGGTCATCATGCTGTGGAGGCTGGCCCCTCCTGGCTGGAAACCCTCTTCTTTAGCCTCATAATGGCCTTTGATCAGACCCATGAATTCACTCATGCAGTTACCTAAAGCCACAAGCAGGAGGTGCTGTTACCCAGCTAAAACAAACTGAAGCATGTAACACTGCCTTCCACTGGAGGGCCTTTCAGGTCTGTGGTTAAAACAGACAAAAGGTGAATTGTTATCAGCAACTCTTAACTATTGTTGGATGTCTGCTTACCTCCTGGTGTGTGTCTGCCATTACTAGTCAAATCAGAGTCAAGTCACATGGACATAAAAACTTCAAGTGCTTAAAATGATTTGTTCCGTGCACATTTTCCCCTCTGAGAATCAAAGCTAAACGGGGAAAAAATGCATGTTTGCTCTTACGGTGATAGTATGGAGGACGGAAGGTGTGGTCGGCCACACCCCACCGCGGGGGGAAGATGACAAAGTCAGCGATGGCCACACCAGGTCTAGTGGACTTGGCGGTCAGCACAGTAAAGATTGATGGATCCTACAGGTACATCATAAGGAGTGTGGGTCAGTGGTATTCAAGAACAAGCATGATGTGCATGAAATATTTATACAGCACAGAGTTAGAGCGTTCAGTTCTGAAGGCGCAGACTCTCACCGCATGGTCAAAGGCCACACAGTTGATAACCATGAAGGTCTTCAGGTTGTATTTGTAAGGTGTGTAGTTTCCATGCCAGGCTACCACATTAAATGGAGAGAAATCCTATGAGCAGAGCACAGAACGAAACAAATAAGACAAGTCTATCCAAGGCGCAAACACAAATGACTTTAAATTGAGCTTTTCACAGGAAAAAAAGGAACAATGAATAATGTCTTTGTAATCTTAAATTCCCAGAGGGAGTACTTCTTGACATAAAGAGAAAAAATGGTCATAATGAAAAAGGCTGATTGTGAAAGAGGGTGTGCTTCTTTCATTCTGTCTTCTCTTTCATTCCCCCTGTTCTTTGTGATACAAGGCTCCAGGTATTATGATGTAATTGGCTTCCCAATCAAACTTTCCCAAACTTTGAGCATTTTGACGCTCGTAGAAGCACAGTTATGGGTGGGTGGGGGGGG
>JAPQRQ010000014.1:20672359-20693102 GCA_037367365.1 Apogon talboti | reverse complement strand
CCTCTTGCCTTCCTTTCTCTTTTCCACCTCAATCACTGTGTGGCGAACAGATAAAAGAATGATTTAAGAGTCACATAGAGGAAAAGAAAGAGGGAGAGACCTTGCTGCAAGTTGGAGCACAGTGGGGAGTGTAGTTCAAATAAATAGCCTCCCTTAAAGAGCGAGTGTGAGGTGGAAGGAGAGACGAGAGCGGAGATGGCGTTGTTGGGAAGGCTGAGACACAGGAGAGCAAGGAGAGGAGGTGAAATAACACCAAGGCAGGAACTAGGAGGAGGAGAAGGAAAATGACATATGGAAAGGATGAGTTCAGTCGGTGGTCCACCTTCCTGCGTGAACGTAGCTTTAGTCGACAAAACCTCGCCTAATTAATCACACAGGACAGAAATGTGTGGAGCCAGCCTCCGTCGTCCTCACATACACGCTCACATGGACTCAGACTCAAACACACACATGCACTGAGAGTGTTTCAGGGGTTATCTTTGCTCTAACTAGGTGTTGTCACACACTCGCGCACACTCTGGCGGTGCTGGGCACGAGTAGATCGGGGCTCTGCACGCTCTAACTAGGTGTAAATACAATAACAAGCCTGTAATTAAGTGAGCATGATGAAGTTAATGGAGATCGGCCATTCCGTCGGCCGCCTCCATGAATATTCTATTAGGCTGGTGGCGACGGGCAGCTGGAATAGCAGTTAATTTAATCACCACTCGGAGCACAGGGAAACTTCTTTGTGTGAGTGTAATTGCACAGAATGAATAATTGATTTGACAATCGTACCCGCGGATTTTGCCACCCCGCTTTGTATCGCCGGAGTAAGGGAGGGGAGGGTGGGATATAAAGACAGGGAAGAAAATGGAGAGGGAAGAGAGGGAGACAGGGATGGAGAGGAAGAAAGGAAGAGAGGAGAGAGAGAGAGAGAAGAAGAGGAGTGGGAGGGTAGAAGAGGAGCAAATGCAGAGCGCTGAGAGGTGGCAGGGAAGCTGTCGGTAAATGGATCATTAGAAAAGCGCAGCTCAAGGACAATTTATATTTTATCAATGCGGCAAAATTACATTATTGCTCACACACGCAATCATACTGCCCACACTCAAGATTGAGACCTGGAGGGGAGTGGAGGGGTGTCTCAGGGATGGTGATGGAGGGAAGAGAAAGGCAACAGATAGAGTAAGCAAGGGAGGGGGAGATGAAAAGGGAGAGCAGGGGAGACGGGGAGATGAAAACTGACATGAAATGATTTGAAAGTCATTGATACGGGATGTTCCCAGCTAAGGAACGGACAGCATGTTTTTTCATAGCGTGTGCGCCTGTGTGTGTGTATAATCTATTAGAGATCTCCTGCAGCGGACGAAATTACCTCCATGTTTTACTCAGTCGCAGCAATCAGACACAAAAAATGCAATGTACATGTAGATAAGCCAGGCGCGTACACACACGCCGCAGAGAACACATTCACATTCAAGCTGATCAAATTACCTTCACTGTTCACTCGGAGCTCTTTTATGTGCAGCTATTTTCCTTTAATGTGCTTTATTATGTACAATCGTACATAGGTAAACATGTACAGTACTAGTTTTTTCTGAACGGCAAACCATGAATATCTGGTTATGTTAAACATATGCAGTATACAGCTGCAGTGATGATGCATTTCAAATTTTACTTAAGAGTTAATTAAATAGCAAATAAATCTGTTTTTATTTTACAATCGCTTTTCCTCTTTGTAACTGTCTGTTTCCCCCATTAGTTCCTGCTGATTCTTACTTTAGAATATGTATTTTCCTACACAGATGTGCTTCCAGTTTTCTTAAATGGAAAGTCATTTTCCATAAATATGGTTATTTTTTAGCACAACTGCACGATTTGGTGAAAAAGTCATATTGTGATTATTGTGGACAATATTGCAATTGTGAACTGAATCTATTTGCTTGGTTTTCAAGCAAAGAGCACAGATTACTGATCATTTTTTTCAGCAACTCGAACATACAAACTCAAACTAATATGTAGTGATGTCATTTTGCATATTTGGTCAGTGACAGAATCTAAAATATCTGAATACAGGCACTGGACCTCTCAATTACAGCCTTTGGTGATTAGAGAATTGCATGGACTGACATCGCTATTAATTGGGCGTCTTTATCTTTTTTAGCAATTGTTACTCAGACAGTGTTGCAGCTTGGGTCTATTTTCTGTGGTGGAATGACAAACATTTGACATACAGAGAACATTTCTCACAGTATTAAATTAAAATATACAACAGTTCTCAGGCTCATTGCATTGGAGGAACATCATTAGTAGATCAGAGTGACTCAGATATGCTTTTTAATATTTTTTTGATAACAGTAAAGGTACATGACAGGACAATAAACTTTATTATGCTTTGGCTACACAGTCAATAACTAGCAGAATGAGTTTATTTTAATTGACTATTCCATGTTGACAGTAAAGACAGAGAAATATCACTAGACGTGTCTTTTAATTGCCACGGGCTGTCTGTAATAACAGGATGGCCTTTTGTTTTTAGTAAATGACAACAATAGTATCTTTGCAATCCCAATCTAAAATAACATATGGGGTACAAAGCTGAACTCCGACTACCTCGTCAAGGGCTTATAACTGAAAGCTTTTGACATTTTCACCACAAGAAATACAATATTAAGCAGAGATAATATACATATATGATCACTGCTCATCCATGTGTATAAGCATAACATGCGCACAGTCCCACAGAGTGCCACACTATGGACAAAGCACAACAGAGTAAAGTAGGGTGTATAGGATTGTATGTCTCGTCCCTGTAATCTGAGCAGTGTGGCCCCTGGGTGTGTAATGCAGTAATATGGGGTATTACTGCCCCAGGATGGAGGGATAACTCCTTAAACCTATATTTTATAGCAGCATGTGTGTGTGTATACATGTACATGTATCCTGTAGCATTTCAGGACAGCTAGGGAATGTGTTTTGTGTGTCTCGGATATTAATCATTTAGCGGAGACACTAGTTTGCAAACAGGACTAACTGATAAAGTTACACAATGTAAACCCCTCTCATAATCGTGCTTAGTGACATGTCATCTTAAAGTCTTAAGGGATCTGCTGCTAAAAAGAAATGTACCTTATTTCTACATCAGTGTCACTTCCTTCATCACAGTCTAACATTAAACTTGCCCTTCAGCCTGTGACCACTTAAAACATACCACATCTAGGAACACAAACATTTTATTTCATTGCAGATGAATTGTGAACCACCATCACAGTCTGATATGGCTAAACATTTTTCTGGCTGGCACGTTGACTTTAAATCAGAATACAAAACTAGGAGGCTCGCTTTGAATGTTAACTACGCAGAGTGCTGGGCGGTGCTGACCACGACCATGAGTGGAGCGGCGCTGGGTGTTACAGACGCATCTTCCGTCTGTAAAGCAGATTTTGGGGACGGTGTGGAAAAAAACGACAGGCTGGCGGTATAGCAACGGAACCAGTGAAGGTTGATTTGATGGACTGGCCGCTCAGAGAACACAGAAGCTGACTCGCTTCTGGTGATTTATTCAAACCCGATAGCTAGTAAGCATGCTGATGTGCAGAAATGAAGTTTAAAACCCAGAGATGCTGAGCTAAAAAAACATTTATCCGCCTCATGATCAACACGTAACACCAAATCCGGGCCCTTTTCGGGTCTATTAAGACACTGACCTCCTGTACTGGGTCTGTGCTAAGAATCCTAAATGGATTATACATACATACATTATCTATAGCAGCACGCAAACTAAATTGTTGGGGGACAAAAAAAGTGATAATGTACAATAAGTGATGTCTGCTGTTACTCGACCATCAAATGCCTAACTGATCATCAGCTGAGATCCAAGTGATGTACACTGTTTTATACGCACTGGAAAACGAAAGCATGCTTGTACAGTTTAGAATGCACTGTATTCTTTTATGGGTTACAAAGAGAGTCGAGGAGGAGAAAGCTGCAGCGGATCAAAAACAATGTAAAGAACAAGAACATAAAGAAAGGAGGAGTGAAGAATTGATTGGTGATGATTTGTTGCATCTGAGCAGAAATAAAAGAAAGGAAAAAAAAGGAGGCTATAATCATGTTAACACCCCCCCCCACAACACACACACTACCTTGGTCCAATCCCTCTATTTCAGCTCCCTCCATCTTCTGAGTGGTCATCTGTTGATTACACATTATATTTACCTCTGCTGTCTCACTCTTTCCCTGCCTCTCCGGTCCTGGCTAGTTCCTTCAGCATTCAGGCATACATACATAAATAACAACATACATACATACATATTTAATCAAATAAATAAATCACTCAGCCTGGCAGCCCTTTCTAATCAAGTGACATCAATCAGGGAGAACTATGGGTAAAGAGGCCTTGTGGCTGACGCCTACCAAGCGCACCCAGAGCGCTGGAGTAGCGTCTATTTGAGTCCAAGGGGGGAAATATACGCTCCATGTCCCATTATAGGAGAAGGGCTATCCTTTCGTCAGCGCGCCCATTACACCCCCTATCATTTCCCCAAATCTAAAACCTGTTTTCAATCAACACAGCCAAACGAGTGCCTGTCCAAGAGAGGGAGAGAGAGAGAGAAAGGAGAGAGAGCAAAAGAGAGAAAGCGGTAGAGATGGACAGTGAGGATAGGGGTAGAGGGAGAGCGATGGAGGGCTCTTTCCTTCTTTCTTGCAGTGATTGGAGCGTTTTGCATTCTGTATGTGTGGTTGATTGAATCCGTCTCCTAAATTAGGGCTGTCGACTCGAGGAGCTGAATGTCCTTAACCCCCCTACCCATATCCAATGCTCATACTCTGCTACTTGTGTGCGTGTGTATGTGTGAGTGCGCGTGTATCACATCACTGGTGAATATTGTAAGTGCAGCCTGGGTAAAAGGTTTATGTTGAGCCATTGATTGCTAATGCTATGTTGTATGGGCATTTGAGGAGAAGCATTGTTACAAGATCAAAATTCAAACTTCAATAACCGTTGTAGTAACTTGATTTCAGCTCCAGAGGCGGAATAATAACGAAATCAACAACAAAACACGAATAAAATATGGTACATTTTTAAAAACGGAGATGTATTTTCAGAATTCAAACACACTTTTCCCGGAACTTAAGAACAATAAGACTTCAGAAAGTTTCAAGATAAATTGCTGTTGAAGGAACAAGCAACAGGTTAGTCATAATCTTACTTCTTTCATCAGCCGGTAGTACTTTGGCGACTGCGTAGTCCCAGTCGAAGATGAATCTGTAGAAGCACAGCTGGTTGTACAAGGCCTTCTCAGAGTACTGTCGAGAGAACACAAACATAGCACAAAGTAAGCCTCAGGTTTGTCACATTGTAGTCTGAATGGAAAACATCTTCCCATACTGAAATCCCCTACAGAGCGATCAATAGGAAGAGATGACAGTGCAATAACCTGTAAACTGTGATTAATACCAGTACAGCTACAGATCGGTTTGTGTAAATACTAACACAGGAAGAAGCATTTACAGACTGACTTCCATTTATATGGCAGCGTGCTCCTCCTGTTGTTCTGAAGATATAACAAATTAACTAGAGTTTTACTATCTTCTTAAAAGTGGGGGTCATCTGTGATTCACAAAGTTACATATTCAGACACTTTCAAAAAATGTAGTAGCATATGTTATACAGAATGCAAAAACCCATGTTTTTTGTGTAAAATAAGAAGTAATCCCTTGACAAAGCCAAGGAGAAACCTGTAACCTGAACCCTGTATGGTGTGACATCTAAATTCAGTGTCTGAAGCTGAACTGTAATCTAAATATATGAGTTTTAGACCATTACTGAGGAAAAAAATGGGATCTGGGATATTGCAGTTGGCTGTTTTCGGTATTTTATAGTATCTATAAACAACATACAACCAAATAATTAAAAAAATATCGTAATTAATCTCTAATCCAAGCTGTTTTAGTTTAAATATGTAAAAGGTGGAATAATAAGGTACGTTATTAATGTATTTCTGATTCTGCTAAGAGGCTGTGAATTCAATATTTCTGGTCTATTAAACACTATGTATTGTCTGCTGCAGATCTCAAAACAATAAAAGATATTGTATTAAATGACACTGAAGTAGCACATTACACAACATTACATAACATTACATTTAGTGTCATAAACAGCGTAGGCCAAAAAAAAAAAAAGCCTCCACTTGGATTTAACTGAGCAAACAGTTAATGGATCATCTTAACTGAACCTTTAGTTTGATAGAGAGCAGACAGATTGGACTGTGTTTCAGTGGGAAAAAGGTCATGTGGTCTGATGAGTCCAGATTGATCCTGTTCCAGAGTGATGGACAAATCATGGTGACAAGAGAGGCAGATGAAGTGATTACCCATGGTGCCTATTGCCTAGAGTGTAAGCCTGTGGGGGCAGGGTTACAATCTTTATGTGCCTAATAAATGATAGAAATAACTGTTTTGACATGACATTAGCTTATTTAAACAATGTCATGGTGAATGTGTGCTGTAATAAAAGCTACTAACAGTTCATTAACATATTAGAGCGTGTGGGACTCTCTTTTTTGGATAAGCTATGTATATCATCTCATTTCATTCTAATTAATAAACCATAAGTAAGTTGAAATGCTGTTAGTAAAGGGGGACATCACACCAGTCAAACAGGAAATTGAGTAAAATTACGTATCCTGTTGGAAACATTTTGTAAAGCGAAAGCGCACAAGTTGAAAAAAGATATAACAATGGTAATTTTTATACATTTCAAAGCAAAAAACATTATATATCATCACTGTAGACTCCCTCTGGTTGAGCTGAGTATAAAACCTGCATCATGTTACCACTTGTCAGATATTAGATTAACTGGCACTGATTGAATGTTTTCTAAACTAAGGTAAGATAAGGTAGCTGCAGGTTTGAGAATAGCTCAAAAAAAAATAACCCACTGAAAATTACCTTAATGTGCAGTTTCAGATCTGAGTTTAAGTTTTTTTAAGAGAGTTTATATTTAGGTGTTCATTAGTTTGACTTCTCAAGTTTCTAATATAGTTAAAAGTAGTTCATTTCTGACCACTTTTTCCTGTTTGAAACAACCATTATAATATCTGGCCATAAAACTCCTCAACTGTTTGACCTCTATTGGACACAGCTAAAAACATAAAAAGTACAACTCCCTTTAACTGCTGTTTGCGTTAACTGTTACAAAATGCAAAAAGAGACGGTTTACCTCATTTTACCAGTTTGACAGATGTCTAGACTGAACATGACTCTACAAATGCACACCCCACTCATATGACTATACCTCCATGAAAACATCTACCTTCCTCTGTGTGACACAATAAAGCAAGAAAACAAATTTGCTTGCTTTGTTAATCTCCACTGCAATTAACTGGAGCCACACGACAGCCTGCCAGAGGGAGAGGGGGAGAGAGAGAGAGAGAGAGAGAGAGAGAGACAGAGAGAGAGGGAAAGGGAGACAGACGAGATGAGCAAGACAGAGCGGTGGGAGGGAAGAGAAGGAAAAAAACAAGAGCAAGGGTACAGATACAGAAAGAAGAGAGATGGAGAGAATCAGACAACGGGAGGAGGGAGAGAGAGAATGAAAAGAGGGGATCAGGCCTGAAATACCCTCCCTCATAATAGTTTGTTGTGATAAGCCATTGTGAGAGAGGCATGCGAACAGCCGAGGCTGTCAATTTGATTAGCCATTATACTGCATGTTTAATTGCAGTTATTGGCTCGTCATTTCCCTGCTACACTGGAGAGGGCACGCTAAGTCCCGACCCCACACTGCCATCAGGTGTGCGCCGAGTGCATTATTATTACCACCAGGAAGAATCCCCTGACAATTCCTGTGTGTGTCAGTCTGTGCGCCGGTTTGTGTGTGCCCATTATACCTGCCAATCGGCAATGTGCGTAATTGTAATTTCAGTTTTTACTGCTGTGGCATAATCAAGTGGCAAGAGTATCTAATGCAACTAAATGCAAACTCTGGGATGTGTGAGGGTAAGTGTGTGTGTGTGTGTGTGTGTGTGTGTGTGCGTTTAATGGCTGTCTATGGCTACCCACATGGCACACACAGCTGTTGACCGTTGATGCACTGCCTAGTCAACAACCAAACCATGCACATCCCATAATGGAGCCTCGGTTACGGTTGCCAAGGTTGAACAAGCTCGGTCGGCGCAAACACCACACACCGCTTCTTCCTCTTGAAAATAAAACACGCAGGACACACACTGACGCACAACACACATTCAAACAATATAATGCTGATTGTGGGCGGGCCGGCCGCTGCATACTGATTGACTGACAGGTGTCAGAAAGGCGTGGCTAAAATGTTACAGGGTTGTTATTGAATTTAGAGCCCCTCAACCCCACCTCACTCTCTCTGAAACACACACACACACACACACACACGCACACACGCCTACCTCGTCATTCAGCTCGGCGCTTTGTTCCTGCACTGACACCATTTCAATTTGCTCCACAAATCTGCAGCATTTTCAGCCTGACTGCCTAAGGAGCAAACCAGCTGTGAAATTGCCTCTCTCCCGGGAGCGTAGGACCCCCCAGCCCCCACCTCGTACCCCTTGCTCCTTTGCCTCCCTCTTCCCCGACTGACTCCCCCCGACACACATATACACGTCCAAGCACATGTACACATGCTCAAACACAGTTAAGCCAAAAGGAAAAAGAGAAATGTGGTGTATGTGTGGAAGAGAAGAGAGGGAGAATGGAAACAGGATGTATAGAATAAAGGGGAAAAAAGAAGAAATAAGAAAAAGGCTAAGTCATACAAATTGATCCAAATCACAGAGCAACAGTGTGAAATTATTCACACAATAAAACCAGCACTGAAGATTTCCTAAGAGTCTTAAAAACATGAACATGTAACCTCTAAAGAATTTTTGCACACCATACTGTCGCTCAGGCAGTTAATGAAAAGGTAGTCAAGTCAGACAATATGTCTCTGTGTGTATGTGAGAAAAGATGGGACAAAAATACAAGAGGTTTTGAGTGAATGGAAAAGTACGCAAGCTGCTGAACTGTTCCACGCTTGACATGAATATGGCTCGACAGAATGGCGGATGACACAGCCGAGGCCTGTAAACCTACTCCTCTACAGCTTAGCTGCAAACATGCGTTGTAAATACTGAACCTACAATATTCAGCCCTCACACAACTGCAGCTGCAGACAGAGAGAGGGAGTGAGAAAAGGGAGGGAGATGGAGAGAAACAAACATACATTTTTCCTCAGCTGTGAGGCCACAAGGCTTTAAAACTCTTGAGCTTTTTAGATGCGATGAGCGTTATTGCCGGTTGTGGTAGTCACGCCGATCAGCTTCACAAGACACCATAATGAGTCAATATATGTAAATCTTTACTAGGCAAACACGGCGGGAAACAAAGGCATTTAACTGGTGCTCTCGCCCGCAAGCCTCCAACGATTCAGCACCGGTAATTTCTCCCCATTGAAAGGCATAATTGCCTGCTATTTGAAGATATTCATGCTCAATTTTTGAAATTAATTTCAATTGGGGGGAAATGTAGAAATGTCAGCTCCAGTGAAAGGGATTTGATTTCAATTATCCTCGCTCAAAGGACTGTGATTTCCAAATACACTTAAGCAAAATTATGACAAGAATTTTTGTTCGGCAAAATTCAGTGTTTAAAGAGCGATTAGGCGATAATGGGGCAGCTTTGAGCCGGCAGTGAATGCAGCCGTCTCCCTCTGAAAGGCACTCAATTATCTCTGATTGCTCCCGCTATAATGTATCAAATAGAGATACCTGCTATTGCCGTAATTTGTGTGAAAATTAACATGCTGCAATTTCCACTAGAGGGAAAAAGGGAGCTCTAATGGGCGCCTGAGCGTACATCAATAAAACGAGGGGAGAAAAAGAGAGAGACAGAAAGGGAGGGCGAGAGGAGGAGAGAATGAGCAAGGCAGGAGAGGAGAGAATGAGTGTAAGAGCTAAGGAGGGAGGGGAGAGAAAGAAAATGAAAAGAAAGGAGCGGGAGGAGAAAGCATTGAATAAAAGGGGAAGAAAAGGAAAGTCAGGACAGAGATCTGAGACAGGGTGAGGGAAAAAAAAAGCCTATTTGAGTTAAGCGCTGTAGAGGGAGAAGAGATGAAGAGAGAGGGAGAGAGGAAGAGAAAGAAATTTAATTTACTGAAAATATTACAAATTGCACCTGTGCATAACTCCCCCAAATTACCAACCAATCAAGGCAGAGTGCCTATTACTCTCCCATTACATGGAGATCAGATCACGCTCTGAATCTGTGTCCAGAGAGAGAGAGAAAGAGAGAGAGAGAGAGGGAGAGAGAGAGAGGGAGGGAGAGAGAGAGAGGGGGAGAGAGAGAGGAAGGGAGGGGGAGAGAGGAAGAGGCAGAGTGAGCGAGACAGATAGAGGGAGGAGAGAGGAGAGGCAGCACCCACAGCGATGGTAAATGTACCATGATGCAAGAGAGAAAAAGGAATGAGAGTCACAAACATGACGCTCCTTTACAGAAGCTCTGGCACAAACAAGTGTTTTTCAACACCCGCTGGAACATTTCTACATTTAAAGTGCAGCATACGCGAGGGAGAAACCCTGATCATTTATCTGACTGGAGCGGATATCAGTGACAATCTACAATGGTATTTAAAGATATGCATTTAAACATAATAATACAGAGGGAGAGATTCCAACATGCATAACATAAAAACGGATAACCGGGGTCCGGTGAGTGCCTCGCGTTCGTTCTACGTTGTTTGAGCACAGTCAATCTACCACCAGATCAAACAGCCATGAATGGCCTCTTAAGTACTTTGCATAATTGGCAGCAATTTAATATGTAAGCTGCTGGGCTATTAATCTCCATGCTTCAGCTTGGCTCAGACATATCCTAATATGAATCATGTTAGACTAATTCCTCGGAGGAAAATCTGTTTGCATCCCAGAGTGAGGTCAGAGGTCAGGTCAGCTACAATTACGAGGGTTTAAATGTCCTACTGAAGGGCACTTGAGCAGATGCTTGGTGTACAGCTACAGTAGCTTTTCCAATTTACAAGAAAAGTTTAGTGTGACTGGGAAAAAAAAAGAGGCAAGACTTTTTTAAATACGAATTTAATTAAATGTCTTAATATGAAATTTAAGCCTAAGTGTAATACATAACATATCAGTAAAATACATACATATCAAATTCTGTAGCAGCACTACCTATTCAATACTATCATCTCAGTTCACGCTTTTAAACAGGAGCTAATGGCGGCGTCCGCACTCAGTGCCACTTGTCGGTGTCATCCCCCATGCTATCAGTGGCTGTCTGTTAGTTATAACATGTTGCTAAAAGGAGCAAACCAGCATTACTGTCAAGGACTGAGATCATTTAACTGGATGGACAGTGTGCTGCATCACATCCCTGCTGTAAACCCGTCTCTCAGCAGGAAGTGAAAATCCAGTTTAACAGGCAGAGGTGAACGCCAAATGGGTTGGTTTTAACATTAAGATGCAATGAAACAATTTGAGTACACATATTTAATTCATTTATTAACTAGTAAATAGATTACATCTCAGTAGAATAAACACTTTAAAGGCTCACTGATTAACTAAAACAGTGACAATGTAACACAATTTGGCCATAAATACTGCTTGAAGTGTAAGAGATGCATTGACTGTAAATGTATATCAAATGTACACTGTGTTTGTTCTATTTTGAGGCTTGGAAATGACGCTGCATGATACATGTATTTATATTTCTATTATGCATTACCATTTTCATATTAATGGGCTAAATATATAGAAAGCTCTGCACAGAGGTGAAGAAAAAAGAAAAAAAAAATATTTGTTTTATCTTCTTTGCACATCTTTATGCAAAGGAGCTTTACTCAGAGTTTGTGTTATAGCTATTATAATCCTTTTTGCATCCATTGTGTTTATTCAGAGAATATATAATGACAGAGCGGAGAGCTGAAGTTTGTTTTGCACCAGGTAAAATAAAGAGAGGGTACAGGTTTTAGGGCAGAGAAAGGTGCATGAATGAGCACGGAGAGTTAAATGTTTTATTCAGCCAGCAGTTTAAAGTGCCACGGCCCTCAGGCACAGCAATGGCCGCCTAAGTGGCTACAGTGACAGCAAAAATTGGTTCTCTGGTTTACAACCTGTCGCTACAGAACGCCAGACACAGCAAAGCAGTCGAGGGGGGGGTGATGGGAGAGAATGCGTAAGATAGAAAAAAAAAATGACAACGGGGAATTAAGGCACGGGTTGAGACGGGAATAGTGAGAACAGGACAGAGAAGGAGAGGACAAAAAACAGATTGAACCGTCACGCTCAAATTGAAAGGGAGAGTGTTTCTTTTAAATCCAGTGGTCAAGCTAACAAAGTGTTCATAAGGCGGCTACCAGCACTAGACAGACAGATGCTTTTAATGGCTAAACTACCATCCAGCTCTTAGTGCCTTGCAGCGTGTGCACGGACACACTGTCACGCATACACACAGAAGACAATATGAGACATCACTTTGATCACAGGGGTGTGGGTGTATATATGGTGAAATGTGACACTAATAAGTAGAGATCTATAGCACAGGAGAGGCCAGACTTCAGCTCCATAGCACCATCACCTGGACAAAACATACAGAATTCAGCTGTGTGTGCATTTATCTCACACTCAGCCCAGACTGTGGGTGTTTTTTGTGTCCTAAATGTGCTCGGACACTCCCTTCAGGTGCAGTTCAGGGGTCTACGGTGTGTCTGTGTGTGCGCGTCACCTCAGGTCTGAGAGTCGCCCTGGTGCAGGCGGGGCAGATGGGTCCATGACGGGAGAAGGCGATGGGCAGACGTCTGGTCCTGTTCTGACAAGCCTGGTCCTCACACACCAACCAGCCCTGAAAACACACACAAAACCAACTTTACCTCCATGCACATGTAAAAAAGACTTTCAAGAGTCAAAAGTCTACAATCATCTGACATGTTAATTTTCCCTTCTCGAAATTCCATTAAACATCTTCCAAATCTAAAGAATTTTTTTTAACAACGTTAAAACATACACACACACACACATGAACACACTGTAGAAATTTGAAATTAAAAGCTCAAACAAAAAAACATCAGCATTACAAAAACATTTATAGCCGCCCTACTGTTGTATGTGATGACTTGTTTATAAAATGTGTTCATGTTGCCATTTATTTCATCGATACAGGTGTTGTTAAAATTGACAAAAAAAGAAACAAAAAAAAAAAAAAAACTTTTGTTGCCTCAAGACACTTTAAAAACTGTTTCTGGTAATTAGGAAAATTGTTGCTTCTATTTAGCCGCTCTAATTCAGCACAACACAAGTGACAAGAAAAGTAGTCGGAGGAAAGAAAGAGAAATTGTAACATGAAAAACAACTGTAGAAGACAGACAGAGATGGGCTTAGGCGAGGTTTACATCTGACTTCACATCCCACCCATCTCTTTACATTTGAATGTATCCTCAGCTGCTGTGTGTCACGGACCTGCTCTGCGAGCACTTGTCAGACGGGCAGAGCAGTGGACAGCCAAAACGGCAGTAGTTAGGACCCCCTGGGGTGAGGTAGTGACCCTGGGCAGGTGCTGTGGTCTAACCCTCTCAATCTCTTGTGTATTATTCTTCAAACCCCTCCACCCCCTCTGCTTCTTATGCCCTGTCATTACTAAGGGGGCTTTAAAAGGGAGGGAGTTAATGCCCAACTAATGACAGAGCATAAGACCCACCACCATCAACGCCTTTGCTTCTTTCTTCCATCTATCCATCCTCCCTTCAGCAAATCACTCAAAACAAACCCCATTCAAAATCAGCGCAGCTGCCATTCTATAGAAATGCAACATCGTGTGGATGGGCTCATTGATTCCTATGTTCTTCATCGTCAAGTCTCCTGATCAGGTTTTTTTGACTCAATATAATCCACTTTCTACTGTGAGAAAACTTCCTTTTTCATGCCAAGAACCAACCAAGTAAGCAGACAGATGTCACGTGTACGAGCACACAAAATGCATTTACGGAGATTTCTGAAAAACCTGCACAAATGGGAAAACTAACCATCACATAATAATACCGTACTTATTAGGATGTTTTCAGTGTCCATTAAAAAAAACAAAACAAAATCACTCCCGCCTGAACTTTTTCATGTTTTTTAACTCTGACGCACAGACAGTATAATTAAGCTGTGACACTGATCAGCAGATAAATACTCTCTACAAATTAATCTAAATTAAGTGCCTTATACTTGATTGCTCAAGTATTCAACCTCTTTCAGGTCAATATTTAGTCGAGGCACCTTTTGGCAGCAATTACCTCCTTCAGTCGAAGGGCTTTGCATCACCTTAACACACCTGGACGCAGCAACTCCACCTCCTTTGTTCTTTACAAAACTGCTCAGTCTGTCACATGTCAGTGTCGTCGAATCAGATGGAGAGTTCGAGCACTGGGCAGATGTTGGGCTGGATGGTATACGGGCTGCATGTATATAGTTCTTTTCTGTACTGATGTACAAATGACTTTACAACAGCAGTGGCAGCTCTCCCCTGCATATAGTGCCTTGCCTAAGGGCACTTCAATACAAAGAGATAGGAATAGAACCAACAACTCTGCAGTTTGTGGATACCAGCAGCCCCTCCTCCTCCTCCTGTTCCACAGCTGCACCTCAATGCTGGATTTAACAGAGATGCACAGATCCACTTTTTTAGATCAGCCCCCAATGCTTGAATTTAGATACACTGTATGCTCATTTTTGGTATTTTTTCATGTAATACATTTTGCTGATTCTTAATTAAACTGTACAAGGTAGCAACATTTTGTGTTTCAGGATGAAGGACATGTTGAATTATCCAACAGCTACTATTTCATGCTGTTGTGGACTGTCCCGTGTTACGTTACAGTGGGTTCATGGTCTGACTTGCTGGAGGTACTCCACCAGAATAAAAGGCCAATATTTCCATTGCACAGTGGCAGGACTGTCATTCTCCTTTCATCTACTATCTGTGCGTTATTGCTTTGAAAGTCTTTCTACCTTCAAGAACCACCACCTCAGAGCTTGATTTACATACGGAAAATAACACGCATCTGTGCTTTCTTTTGTAAGGATTTAGTCATTTTAATACCATGACACGCCTTCTCAACTTTCTCCAACTAGTCAAATAACCCAGATAACCTTCCCTCTTATTCTAGAATGATACTGGAGGGTGTCAGATCCACCCACAGCACTGGCAGTTTTAACCCATAAAGACCCAGTACCACTTTTGTGTCAGTTCCCAAATGCATTTTTCTCTCTATTTAACCTTTCTTAAGTGATTTATCACAGTTTATTATACTATTATCCTCTGTATTTTGCATTTTTCACTGTAAATCATGTATTTTCCTATATTTAACTTCCTATACTTAATTTAGATGTTCATGAAAGCTCAGAGTAAATTCAAATGTTATTATAAAAACAGAGAAAATGAAGAAAAGGTGAGTTTTTCTGAAAATATATCATTAACTGAACAGAAACCAAGTGTGTCCATCCGCTGTCATTGATCCAACTCCATGGGTTTTACTGGTGAATTAATGTTGTAGAAGATGACGGTGTTTCCACATTCACTATGGAGCCTCTGAACGTCCAAATGGCTCATATCTGATGACCATGAAAAGATGACAAACCACATTTTACACCAATTATTTACATGGATTGATAGGATTAGTGGATCAACAAGTATTAAACATTTTAGATCAGTAGATGGTTTTGGTCACCAGTGGATGTTTGGGTCTTTATGGGTTAATGAAGTGTGGAGACGGGCCTTGTCCGTGCTCCGCTTGCATTTCCAACTTTAGATTTATGGAACACAAAATATATAATGTACTGGACATCTTTGCTGATTTGTTCAGTAAGTAATTTACTAGCATGTACTATAGTATCTGGGCCATTGGTTTAAAATATCACTATATATTTATTATTATTGGGGACCCCAGTCTGATATTAGAATTACATAAGTAGCTTTATTTCAAATTTCTTTGCACTGTCTGATGTATGAACCACACAATGAAATTAAAGTCTTATTTCTTTCTCAGTCTCAATGACAATCCAACTCCAAGGAAACTATTTTTCAAATTAAACTTAACACGATTCAGTAACAAGCATGTATTACACGTTAAAGATGCTTCCTATGAAATCAAACAGGAGACGGGGTAGAACATAGACCGAAAAAAGCCCTGGAAGTCGTCCGCTTCACACTCAAACAACACACACAGCCAATCTCCTCCAAATGAAAGCCAAACACACACATATGTCCCAAATCAATTAGAAAGCCCCGCAGTTCACAGCTTTACCAACAAATACCAGCTCCGGGACTAATTATCTACACACCTCTCCTGCTCTTGCACAAAGAACCGGGCATTATGGGAAATGAGGTTGCTTCACCATCTCTGATAAAAACATATACCGGACAATGGATCACAGTGGCGGCAGATAAGGAGTATGAGAGTGAGGGAGGCTGTTTGACCTGATTTTTTTTTTTTTGTATGTGTGGTTTTCTTATGACACAAGCTTTGGCACACATGACGGTTCCCATGGGTGTCACATGCACGGACACACACACTACAGTCAGCGCGAGTGCAAACATATTAATCGTTTCCAATTCACATCCATAAAGTGAATTAATAAGACACACAGCACAGCCTGAGACGGTTGGAACCTGAAACCAATGCACTAAAACCAGACCAAAAAAAAAAGACTAAACCTGAGTGAGGCAAGTATAACACATAAGAACTAAAAAAGGAAGAGAGAGACAGGAGAAAAAAGAAAAAAAAACATCTAATTGAGGCATTTTGCTGAAGCGAGGGAGGGGGGTGGGGGTGTACAGTGGGACGTGAGAGAATAAAGGCTCATAATTGCATAATTATAGCAGTGGATACCTGACACACTGAATGCAGACGTCAAATGAGTTCCACATAATTTAACCAAACAGAGGCAAGACCAGGCCATGACAGGGCCCACTGCGAAATATACCCTCTCTCTCCTTCCTCATCTTTGATCATGTATTTAACACTCATCTCTTCCAGCGAGCTCCTCACTCCTCTCTCAGATTCTTCCACTTTAGAGTCGGATACTTTAACATCCTGCGGCGGTGGGTCAAAGCGAGCAGCTGCTGCGGACCCTTCAGACTAGAACTAAAACAATTAGGAAAATAGGAAGTTCAATTAAGCCACAGTGACTCTGATAAGTGATTAATCGGTCAAGCACAGCAAAAAAAAAAAAAAAAAATCACTTAATTAGACAGTTTAAAAGAAGCAGTTTTAATTCTGGTAGCATGTATGGAGTTTTCACTTGCATGAGAAATTCTAATAACAGATTGATTGATGATGAAAGCAGTTAAATTGGTGCACTTCTCTGAATTAAGGCATTCTAATGCAACATTAGTAGGGTTTCTATTCAAAAGCCTCATAAATTTTAAGTAAAGAAAAAATCAGCAGAAGAACGTGTTAATTGATGTGTTTTCATCTACTGCTGTTGAGCCGATATTTAAGTGAAAATAAAACTAATTATATGATTTAATTCAGGGTGCAAAACTTCTAAAATCTTACCGGATCCTGCTATTTAAAATGACATTTTGCCCAACAGCAGATGCCAAAGCCAGTGTTGTTTTCTGGTATTTGAAACCCCTTTACAAACAAATCTTCATTATAAGTTAAAAAAAAAAAGAAAAGACAAAACAAAGTCTGTCTGGCCTTCAAATTATTTTAGAATGAACACAAGCATAAAAAAAACAAACCAAAACCAAAGACATGGATATCTGCAACTGCCATCTTACATGCCCATACTGATATTGGCCAATATCAACAAATATCAGCTGATTCCAATGTCCAGATGTCACTGCTGCATCCTAGATTTAATTGTGATGAAACACATCAATGCTATATATAATACACATAAAAATCAGTGGTTCACAGGTGGAAACATTTCAATACGCTACTTCCCATCCTTGATGCTCATGTAAAGTCAGCTCTTTCAGACACTGTCTATCATGAAATTCGCCTATTTTTTATTAATATAAATGTCCTTTAATCTTCAAGGAGAATGAACCAAACCTTGTTCACTATCCAACAGGTAACTGACGCCATTATACTGTGCCATTTGGAAACACCACGTTTGTTAGAAAACATCTGTAGTTCATCCTTTGCTGCTGCTACAATCGCCTCGTTTGTCAGTCTGGATGTGAAGTAACATGTTAAAAAACACAAAGTCTCTCAGTAAAACATGCTGACCAGGATGGACACAGAATCACTATTATTGTTGTTTGAGTCTGGTTGGTTTGAAGAACACTTCAGGGACTCAGTTCACTGTGGAAAAGACAGTGTGATGACAAGGTCAACCAGCACAGATGTTTTAAATACAGCACACAATGTGCTACTGATTTGTTTAGATGAGATGTTTTTTTCAAGATAAAGTGGAACAAAAAAACAAAAATCAGACACTCAAATGGTTCTGCACAAGCATCTCGTGTCCCTGAACTACTGTCACAAGTCCACACCTGGTCCTCCAGCCACTTATTGCCCCTCTTTCTGACTTTGTGGCATTTTTCAAAGCGATACACTGGGTAGAATTAGACCCATAATGGGGGTCAATTTATAGAGTTAGTTCTTCATAATCATTATTTAAACATTGCTGCAAGTGGTGTTTCATGCAACAACAACCATTACTTGGAACTCTTGTCGCTGTCAATCATCTGTTTCTGCAGATGCATGACGTGGCAGTGTTTAGATTACTCTCCTTATCGGTCCACACATGCAGACATGAAAATTATTCGCTGAATGCGTTTCCATTGCACTTCCTCACATTTATCCTATAAGACTGTTGGTCTGTAAATATTTCGACTGATTGTATACGTTTTTTCTATGTTTGCAAATGCTTTTATTATTGTAAAACTGTAATGGTGTGACTGTATCGCTGCTGTCATGGCCAGGTGTCCCTTGAAAAAGAGATCCCCCATCTCAGTGGGACAAACCTGGTTAAATAAAGGGTAAATAAAATTTAAAAGTAGCGATACATGAATCTTGAGTGCAAAAAACATTTATTTTCACATTTTTTGGCATTTCCACTGGGATTTTGGGGTGAATTGGCTTGAACTTTATTGTCCACATAGTAGAAAATTGCCTTTTGTTCCATGCAAAGAAACAGGATATACTTAAAAGAGACAAAACTTCTAGAAAAACATAATCAATGAAAAAGTCAGTAAAAACTGGAGAGTTTGAGCTTCACTTACTGGCAACTCATTTAATTTAACACACCAACTTTGCACCAAGTACAAAAGATTTCTTGTAGATAATTTTTGTGGATCTTGGAGTTTGAAGGTGCAATTTGAAAATGCAGATAAATCGCTGGATGGAAATGCACCGACAGCGAAGCAGCTTGTCTGACATGACTCCTGTTCGGTGGAATCTACCTGGCCACACACAAACCACAAAGAGCACTCACTGTTTTTGTGCTTCAGCAGTCAACACTTCCAACTCTGTGAAGTGAATAGACCTAAAATCGGTCTACTTCACAAACATGCACAAACTCTTACACACACACACACACACACACACACACACACACACACACACACACACACACACACACACACACACACACACACAGAGTGAATAGAGCTCAAACGGTTCCACTTTGTACCTCCTCCGCTTAATCAAAGCTTCTCTATTCAACAATTTGACCTTTTGTTCAAAACAGGATTATCACCTTCTCTGGTCTTCATTCACCCTTTCTCTCTCTCTCTCTCCCTCCCCCTTTCTTCTCTTGCCCCTCAGCCCGTTTCCAGGGGAGACCCGCATGACGAGGGTAATTGCAATAATTTGTTAAATGCCATGGCAACGGTGGTTAGATGGGAGGGGTTAAAAAAGAAGAAAAAAAAAAGGAGAACTGGGTGGTTCAGGAAACAAGCAAATCTCTCATTTTGCCTATGACAGCGGGACGAGAGGAGGAAAGATGACAGAGTGTGTGTGTGTGTGTGTGTGTGTGTGTGTGAGAGAGATGGAGAAAGAAAACGGAGGGATGAACGAGTGTTTGCCCATTCTCAGGGTGCTGGCGTATTGATAATGGTGGGGATGAGGGTGCGGGTGGGGGCAGGAGGTAATTTCACTAATGATTAATGTCTCTGTGGTCTTAGCTCAGGACGCCGACACACATGTACTCATATTTGTGTACACACACGCACACACACAGGGAGAGAGAGAGAGAGGTGCGGAGCTTTCAGTCTATCGGCCCAGACAAACAGCTCTATTTGAACTCTCCCCCGGCCTGAAAGGAATCCTTAATTACACAATATTACCCCTCTTCATTGCCCCGCTGTGTGTGCTGTGTCCACTGCTGTTCAGCCTCCAGTGGTGTGTGTGCGTGCATGTGTGTATTGCTGTGTGAGGTGTGAGTATTCAGTGGTAGCAGCTGTTTCACACATCTTGACAAAGGGGTTGAGGGGGACTCGCTCCCCACACATTCACCACACTAATTGATTTCTGTTCAGCACTGTGGGAGAGTAACCCCCGCGCACACACACTTTTACAGACAGTGCATTCCACTTACTCGAGACCAAGGTGTTAGAAGCTACCAGCGAGACAGAGAGGAAAAGAGTGGGCCCTCTACAAAGACAACACAGGCATCCAGTTTATTTCAGTCCCGGGCCACTCGTTAGACGCCGACTACAGTCTCTCTGCATTGGTGTGAGTTCAAAAGGAACCTACCAGCCACTGAATGTCACTTCCAACACAAACATTAATTCAAGT